>JASAMY010001952.1:12500-70653 GCA_030248085.1 Paralinhomoeus sp. GSCO2_6
TACCTACACGTATGCGTACGTAAGGGGCATTCTCCTCTTCAGAAGGACAACGTGTCATGAAGGTGGACAATATTTGAGATTGCAATTGGCAATTTAAAAATATAAAAGGCGTGCCTACCGGTAGCAGAGAGGATGGTCAACCGAGGACAAAAGCGTACTGGCAAGCTAGGGGGCTCAACACAGACGGGGATAGGCGTGCGGGACCAAAAAGTCCAGGGTAATAGTTGTGGCGCTCCCGCTTTATCGGCGTGCGTTAAGCTAACCACTCCCCCTTGGTCTCAAACTCTGTCTTTGCACTCAACTTTTAGGATTCACAAGGTACATCGATATCATGGGTACCCTGAGCTCAGTCTCGATGCACTTGACCACAGTGCCCCTGTTAACAGATTTCTTGGAGAGCAAAAATGAAGCGTGTTTCGATAGTACATACATAATTGTAGATATATATTTTCAATCTAAGGAGCAGAATACATTTTATGTGTTATACGTATATGATCCTCACAGATTGATTGGTGCACGTAAATGGAGACGCAAGTGCCACCAAAAAAGTCTGGAACCAATTTGCGCACAGGCATGGGCGCGCTATTCAAACAGGGCTTGCTGTACCCTGGGAGGGATTCAAACACACATCAATTTGTAGGTGGTCCAACAATGTAACCTAATGTTTGCGCTATGGGCGCGCTGCATACATGATATTGGGGGGGGGGGGGTGGTACCGGTAAGCGCAGCGCGGGAGGCACACATATATGTACACACGTGAGCTCATAGCCCATGAAAAATGCAAGGGTGACGCGCTGCGACTTGAAAGGTCTCGCCGAAAAACGCGACTACTACAACCCCCACTAAGCCAGGCAGTCCTTTATATCATCGCGGCCAATCATTGGCAGGGGCAGAATTTTCGTGACTGCCAGCGCTAAGGCGACGACATTTAAAGGACGATCATATAGAGCGGAGAACGGCCAACAAACGGTCTGTCTACCCTTGTACGTTTGTTGGCAGCGGCGTCAGCGACCCAATCATCGGCTCCTGGCACCGCCAGCCTATGACGGCCTGCCTTTCCACCCTTTTCCACCACTAATACGAGGGAACACGCACACGAGCGGACAGACACCTGTTTGGGAGCAACGTCGCTTACGGGTGAATCACCCGCTCGGCAAAACGGATGTGGAAAGAGCGAGAGAGCAGAGAGACGACGGACAATTATCTCCAGAATGAATGGGCGCACCCACTGGACGTACCTATACAGTGTAATTAGCGCAAGATAGCAATAAGGCGGATGCAACGGTTGAGTCACTAGGAAGAAGGAAAAGTTCCACACAGAGAGACTGTCACTCGGCAAACAAGAGAGCCAGTTTTGTGATTACAGCAATAAAGAGTAAAAATAGCACGTTTTCCTGCATGGAAAGGAAAAGCCGAGCGTGAGCGTTCACACCCACGTACAGTAGAAGGGGTTTGCACTAGAGTCGGCAATAACCTCCGCTTCCCCATGTCGCGCCGGAGTACGGGCATCTGGGAACTATCTCGCGCCTACATATTTTTGTCATTTCCATTAAATAGGAACACGCAGACCACGCCTACACGGCGAGACAATGGAATCCGTAGCAGCCGATGGCGCGTATTTGCAATTGGAATTTTCAATATTCACGCTCGCGTCCCCGTGAAGAAATAATAGCCGAGGGGCATTATTGCGTCCGCATGCATACGAAATGAGCTGGGGACGCCTTAATTTATGGATGGACGTGCAGCGACCGTGAACGAGCACCGCTAATCGCATTCCCAATGGCCGCGGAACGCACTCGACAAGCAATTTAAAGGGACACTTTCTGAGACGCCAAGAATAAAACATTTCGCTAAGCGAATCCGCTGCCCGCTTTTATAGCGGAGCGCGATGAAAGACAAACAAGGCCATGTGCGCGCGCAAATTATGCCGAGATTTCCATTGAATTTGTAAGCTACCAACCGCACTTTAGGGGCACAACACAGCGTGTGATTGCGATGCGATTGAATATTTAGGAGTGAACAAAGTGCTGTTGCGATCTGTCTCATGGATGGCGAACGCAAGCGCTGCGCTGCTGTGGGAGGAGCCGAGCGCTCAGAGAGCGTTTTTTTTTTTTAATTTCGAGAGCGAAATCTCAGGCGGCGAGAGGGGGACCGCATGGGTCGTTGGTTACCTCTGCCTACAAGACCGATTGCCTCAATGAGAACTACGATCAGGGGGCACAGTTTTGGCGTGAGCCCCTTGCCCAAGGGGGTTACTGTTTTTGGCAGTCTTGCCACGCTGAGGATTGAACCCCGCACTTTGCGGTTTGGAGCCAACGCTTTAGCCCAACTGCGCAACAGCCGCTGCAGCCGCATTACACATGAAATACCGTAAACTCTCCAATAGTGACCCCTACCCCCAATAGTGCTGCTCCCTTTAGTGTCCTAGGTACTAGTACACGGGCAGAAATGTTGGTACAAGTGGAAACATTTATATGGTGTAACACATAGCCATCCACATTAATTTGAAACTTTTCAGCGGCTATTAACGGCAAATCAGCAAAAAAAATTGAACAAAAGTACAAAATCGGCAATTTTGACGGTCACGATGCAGTGTCTCTCTAAAATAGCATCACTGTCCAGCCTCCAAAAATGTCCCGTAGTAACGGGTGAAAGAATAGTGCCCGGGTCACTACTGGGGAATTCTCGCCAGTTTAGCATAATGGACAAACTTGAACTGAGCGATCCAATTCGTTAGTCTACAGCCCAACTAGACGTCGGTGCAAAGGCATGTACGTGATTTTCGATATCTCAAGCAGCGCGGGAGATTGGTTTGTTGAGATGAGCCGAGCTTCAGAGCTCATGTGCAATTGCAACAGATCCTTCCCAGGCTCAGAATTGCGATCGATCCGATCAGTTTGCACAGTACGATCCAATATAGATTTTTGATCCTGCTGCAGATCAGATACCTAGACTGGCGCGTTTGGAATGGAAGGGGGCGTGGATTTCCAGCGCCGCCTGAGTTAACGAATTACCGCGCAAATTACAGACGATGCGAATGATGCATTTTTCGAAGGTTATTTTTAAATTGGCCTCAAAATTCAACATGTTCAGCGCCGATAGCTTTGGACTTCTGCGGTTTGGCTAGAGAGGGGGTGCGATATCACACGCTTAGCATGCATGATGCTATTTACGGGCCTTTGCATGGGTTTCGTTTCAAAAAATACTACTGCTGCTGTGCTCAATACATGTTCATCGGACAGCGCAAATGAGGATTTGCTTAGGTAATTGGAATCAAGCCTTTCTGGCTTCCTTGACAGTCTACTTCCGCATTGTTGTGTGTTTAACGGAATTACTTGTCACAGCAGCGGAAAACTCTTTGAGAACATCAGGAAAACTCTTTGAGAACATTAGGTCCAGCAACGAATGCACTAATTCAGACGCCCCCGATATTTAAGACCTCTTTGCAACATTCGCGCGCCTCACTCAGCTCTGTAGGGTATTGGGCGCAATATGATGAGCAACATGTAGGCGTCTTCAGGTGCTACTGACTGACTGACTGAGTGACTGAGTGACACACACACACACACACACACACACACGCACACACACACACACACACACACACACACACACACACACACACACACACCCACACACACACACACACACACACGCGCACGCACGCACGCACACACACCACAGCGCACAGAAGCCGACTCACTGACCGCGTCGGCCGTTGAATGTGACTTGGAGTTGCCCAGCTTTCCGCAGTGGTCACAGGCACAGGTTCTTCTGCAGATACGGCGCTCGGCGAATGCGCGTACGACAGATATGAACTTTCGTGAGGAGCTGCGCTGTGCTACTACTGCTACCGAGTGGAGGAGGAAAACCGGGGGGAAATGAGGCCCCAGGATGCACGGAGCGGGAATCTATAATTTTCCTCCCCGGCCGCCCTCTCGAAAAGGTCGTCGTGCGCCCCGATAATCGGTTATTCCACGGAAAAGGTGACGTGTGCACTGCACCTGAAGCGGCTTTTCCGCAAAAAGAAACACTTTCCGGGAACCCTGGCATAATTGCGGGGCGCGAGAGCTCGTCGCAAAGGTTCATTAGTCGGTGAAGGTTGAGGAAGAGCCGTCCCGGTCGCAGTCGTCGTCGTCGTCGCGTGTTGAGGAGAAGACGAAGAAGGCGGGTTGGGCACCTGCTGCTGTTGCATGTCTAGCCAGCCAGCTAACAGCAGCTAGCCGCCGAGCAGTAGACCTCAACGGCGGACATGATGACGACGCGCATTAATAATGCCGGAGCAGTGGCGCTATGGGCCGGCCGGCTAAAGCTCGCAGCGCACGGGGAGCTGTGGGAGAGAGGGGTGGGGGGAGGGAGCAGCAAGCTGTATGCCGTGGGGAGGAGAAGCGATGTTATGCGCTCAGCTATGCTGTGGAGGGTGGAGAGGGTGGATGGAGCAGAGAGGGGAGGAGGCATAGCCAGCCAGCTGAATACATTAGCGACGCGCCGCGAGCTGTGTGACGACGTGGGGCCGACGGAGCGTCACTGAAGATGAACCCAACAAGCCCGGCTTTCCCACAAGAGACTATTCAAACGCTACGGTAGATAGAGATGGGGAATCGATTTCGGTGGCTAAAAAAAGAAACAAAAAATTGCGGGATCCGCGGGATTTTTTTGTGGCGAACTCAGAACTTCAATGGAAAAGTGACTCCTGCGAATGTGCAAATACGAAACTATTTTGGCAGTCCTTTCAATGAGAACTGAGCGACTATTCATGAAATAACCTATTCGAATGGTTCGTTTTATTTGCAAGACAAAGCAACAGTCAAAGTCGTTCGGTCGGTGAGCTGTAATGGAGCTGAACAGTCGGTTCAAAACTGATGGGAAGCGAATATTACTTTTGTTTTGCATCCACACTCACTCAATGACACACACACTCATCACGCTGCAGTTAAAATCACAGTAAGAATAGAAATGACGTGCATCGCGCAATAACCCTCCTTGGAGATTTATTTTCTTTTCACCGGTTACTGAATTCCTCATTTCGAGGCAATCTAATAGTGCCGAGACACCATTTTTTTTTATTCAAATCCCACTATCCCAGCAGTTTGCACACAGGACGCATCCACAAGCCATTTGCTCGCACGTGTGCGGTAACCCCTGGCGATTCAAATTCAAAGCCGCCTTCTAGGGGAACAAACAACAGCCGGTGCCACTGATGTGGGATGGTGGGGGGGGGGGGTGTTTGGAGGGGGGGGGGGATTGTTTGGCCAGGCCCGTGCATCGGCAATGAGCAGCGGCTGGTCTCGAATCGCAATACGCAATCTGCCGTCGAGACGCTTGCGCTTATTGATCGCGGCTGTCGTGAGCAAAGGCGCCATACGTACGTAGGTACTAGGGATGAGCATGGGCCTGAAGATCTCGGCCCAGCCCGGCCCACCAGATAGTCCGGCCCATCCCGGCCCAGCCCACGCGTCAAAAACCAGGCCCAGGCCCGGCCCGGCCCATCCAACTGCTCAAATTCCAGGCCCGGCCCGGCCCGGCCCATCCCAAGAAATAAGTACAGTGGTGCACTAAAATAAGTTGTACATGTACGTACGCCAGTTCGCGTTTTTTCACTACACATACACAGAGAATGGCGCTTCTGGCTTTACAGCTTCCAACCATTTTTTGGCCTCAAGATTGACCGTGTTTGTCAATTGAAGTTGGCCGCTCACAAAGGGTTTGTTGAGAAAAAAAAGGCGCTGCCCATGTCTGATGTATTATCTATCGTCGCCAAGCCAGTGATGTAGAGGCGGCGCCTGGAGGGCGCCGAGCTGGCAGTCGTCACGAGCGCCTTGCTCGCGATGGACGTGAGGCTGGGCTAGCGCCAGATGCTCATGCCTTTTAGTACTACGTCGTCGTCGTCGCTTCACGTCTGTTGTCTGCTCGTCTGTGCCTCACGGTCTAAGGGCCGTGACGACAACGAAAACGGCAACGGCGACGACGACGGCAACGTCGCGACCAACGCGCTAGATTAACAGTGAGACGACGCCGTCACGACGAACTTTTAGGCGCACTCGCGTCCTTAATGCCTCCTTTCTGCTGAATAGTCGCCGTTACTTACAATATGCATAACATACAATGTAGATTCCTATGTTTCAGCCAGGAACGTCCGGCCCGGCCCGGCCCGGCCCACACCCCCAAAACGCAGGCCCGGCCCGGCCCGGCCCACAGGATGGGCCTGGGATTCCGGCCCAGCCCGGCCCATGGGCCGGGCTGGGCCGGGCCGGGCCGGGCCGGCCCAGCCCATGCTCATCCCTAGTAGGTACCTATTCGGGTGTGCACACACGCACGCACGCACGCACGCACGCACGCACGCACGCACGCACGCACGCACGGACACTACAGTAGCCCGCGCGCGCACAAGAATTCCAGCCGAACCCGGATTGTAAGTGGAAAGGCACACACACACACACGCGAGGAGAGGTGGAAATAGCCAGTCCGATGCTAAACAGCCGCCGCGCGAGCGTCGCACTCAATGAACTCAATCGGCACCGTCGGGGAAAATGCGCAGTAGGAAACTGTGAAATCTCGTGAGCGTAGATAAAATGGGAATTACGTGGGCGAAGCATTCCATTGCGGGCTTTAATCCGCACGCAACCTTAAGTACAATTGTCGTTCCGCATGCTAGATTTGAGACGTGCAGAGAACGTTCTTAATGCACATTGTACAGAGCTCTCACGGGAAAACACACCGAAATAAATGTTCCCCCCCTCATTGAAAGCTTTGCAGTTAGACGTTGAAGCCAATTTGCAACTCCGACCGTTTTTAACAAACCACGCCGTTTTGGCTACACCAACCATGCAACGCCATCATTAAATTCTCTACTGCAGTTCGTGTGCGTGTGCGCCTGTAGATTCCATTACTCTACTCACGGGTCTAGATGGCATTTCGGCGTTACATAAAACACACGACCAAACGACCAACACGACCAACACAAGCCTAAGCAGAAACCTAAGCCTAAGCCTAAGAATAAGCCTAAGCCTGAGCAAAAGCCTAAGCCTAAACAAAAGCCTAAACCTAAGCCTAAGCCTAAGCTTAAGCAAAAGCCTAAGCCTAAGCCTAAAGTTTTGGTCGTGGTGGTCGTGTTGGTCGTGTGTTTTAGTTTACGCCGGTATTTCGCATTTCTGCGCGCATTCTTCTGACACCTTCTGCCGAATTTTATGAGTCTCAGACGCAAATTCAAATGGGTTCGACAAGCATTCAACTTTGACGCACTCCCACCTGATTGTGTCGGTCTGCGGGCTGATAGTTCCCACGGAGTGCGGCGGCTATTCCAGTGGCATTCGACATCTTCTTCGACATTCGATAGTCCAGCTTCGATTGTCACGCGTCGTCCGTTTGACAACGCCGACGCTACCACCGCCCCCTCCCCCCCCTCCCCTTCCTTATCAGCAACGTGCACGCACGCGCACACACAGGCGCTCGCCCCTACGGATGTTGACACATTCTACAGGGCTGTGTGTGCGTCGTACCACGCACGATTGCGCTTGTGTACAAAGTACACACATCTGCTATGTAGCTTCCTATACTCCCCCTCCTCACACCCATTTTCCTGCACAGTTAAAGAGAGGGTGATAACCGCAGTGCAAGCCCAGTTGGGCCAACGCAGCCCCCAAATAATCGTGACTGCAAAGGGGCCGAAGGGTGCGTTCGACTTCAGTACAAAAAGCTCCAGCTTACAGTACGCCTTGTTACACGTGGCCCTGTCACTTCTACAAAAGCGCTCCGAATAAAGCCGCAAGAAGAAATTGTTGAGAAAGAGGGGTTACTCCGCACACGCGCACTGCACACGGAACGTCTGTCTAAAATAAGTGCCTAATAAAGACCAATTCCCATAGAGACCTTTGCTTGCTCAGAAGGACCCATTCACGCGTTTTCAACCAATTGTAGTGTGCTGGTGTTGTTTCAGCGTTTAAGGCCGATTTCCAATTGTCCGGCTTCCGGCATCCGGCGGCCGGAAATCGGATGCCGGACAATTGGAAATCGGGTCTTGCCGGACGCCGGAAGCCGGCCGCCGGATGCCGGACAGACATGGCCAACTTTCATCTTTTGCCGTACGGCAAGCTTTCAAACCGGCGGCGAGCCGCGGGTCTCGTACGGATTGCATGCAGTACAGTACTGGCCGCATTGTTTAAACGCCGATTTTAATGTTAAGTGTAGCAGGTTCTTTTAACTTGTAACTCTCAATTCTTTTTAGAAAAAAAGAAGCTCAACAACGGTCGAGAACAATAGTAGAGAAAGCAAACGGCTATGGCACTCTGTCGCTGACGCGGGCGCTCTCGCCCGGCCCAGTGTTCAGCGGAAGAAGATGAAACGAAACCGAAACGCCGCGGCACCGCCGCCACTGCGTGCGAGGCGGCTTCGCGGTCCACGCTGCTGACGGCGCCTCTCACAAAACAGTCGCTACGAGTCTGGGAAATGGCGGCGGCAGCAGCAAGGCGGTGGAGCCGGGCTCAGCGTGTACGCCTTCAGCGCCGCCGCTCGCCAGCGGTCAGCTAGCAGCTGCTGAAGTATATTCTCCTCGCTGGAATTATGACTTGTGTTTTGATGAGCTTTCCAATCGCCGCTCAATTTATTTATCTACGTGATCCGCGATAAATGTAGTTTCGTTGAGACCGGTACTTGTTGTCTGTTGTGTGCCGCCGGTTTTGCTATCGACTGGCTGGCCGCCGTTGGAAGAGAAAAGAGCAGGGAAAGCGAATGTTTTTTGTTCGTAGCTTTGCGGCGTTTGCACACTATCCGCATAATAAACGCTGCATTTCCTTTGTTGTAAAATTGTTTAGATTGCTGTAAAACAACGCGAAATCCAGCGCTGTGCACTGCCAGTTAAAATATTCTAATTGGTACCGTAACTTTCTTAAAAGAATTCGGCACGAGACCCGTGCGTATGAAGCTCTCCGTCCGGAAAAGCCGGACAATTGGAAATCGAAGCGTTTGACGTGTCGGATGCCGGATGCCGGACGCCGGTGCCGGATGCCGGAAGCCGGTTAATTGGAAATCGGCCTTTAGATACGTTCCGACTGCGACGTACTTCCACCGCGATAATCGCAAAGCGGACTCCAAGTACACGGCCGGGCTAAGACTGGACTTCGCTCCTGCTGTCTACTCCGCGTGTCATCACCAGTCACCACTCAGTTACAAACTTGCTAGCGCAAACTCTGCACCATGAGATGATGTGACCCGGTTGTGCGGGAACATGCGCTACAGTGAGGTAGGTACATACATATGCAATTTCCAGAAGTGCTGCATACTTTCCTAACCCCCTACTCACGAATTCCTCTTTAGCAGTGCAGCGAGAGTACAGTTTGCTAACGAATTGACGACACAAAGAAGCTCAGTTGCGTATGCGTGGGGGAGAGAGGTGGATAGGCGGCGCTTGTTAGGTGATTTCCCAGCTGTCAGTAGCCACTCTGTACCGACATTGCGACCCCCATCAGACTTTTGACATACATGTAGAAATCTGAGTGCTCAACTGTTGCAAACAGCCGCGTGCAACAACCAAATACATGTGCACCTAAATGCAAAACCAGGGTATGGTGGTGGTACAATTTCGGTTGGTTGATAGACAGACGACTGAGAATGTTTTAGCAGTTATGAGATGTAGTACGCTGTGACAATTTGGGGTCAACTTACAGGCAGTCAATTTGCACATGCCATCTCGGTTCCCGTCCGTCCGTCCGTCCGCACTCGCGGCTTTCGGGGCCACGCATTGAATAAGTCCCCGCACGAGACAAAGTCCGGCAAGCGGCAACTGCTATACGAAAGGGCAGCAATGTGCGTATGCGTGCGCGCCCAATTGTGAGGAGACACTCTGACAGCAGCCGGTGCCGCACATTTATCCCCCCGATTAACATATTCATTCTGACGACGTCGACAAGATCGAGAAGCGGAGCATCCGACTGAAGGCGCTCAGAACTTCCTGAGCAACGATAGGTTATGGGCGATTGAGGGGGGGGGGCAGCCAAAAGTCCTCAGCGAAAAAGTAATTCTAGGGTAGGAGGGGGGGGGGTATTTTTGAAGAGGGACGGGTTATTTAGAGAGTTGTGGAGTGTGGACTTCGGTCGACACATAACACGCAGGTACAGTCTGAATGAGAGACGGGTCTAATGACGGTGAATTGTTCGGCCTTGTTTGCTGACAAATGACCGGCACTTTTCCATTCAAAAATCTCGCGACTTCACTTTGAGGTGGACTCACTTACGCCACTGCAGTAGGCATCGCATCCGAGAGTGTGCGACATGAATGCACTCAGTTGACGTTGCACGATCCTACATATGCACGTTTTTATGCTACGTATACCTAAATTCTCAAAAAAGTGTCCTCCATTCTAGAATGGTGGACCTTACCAATAGTGCCCCGTATACGGTGGTTGGGAGAGGTTGAACGTATTGTCACTATTGAATGATTTACCGTAAAGGTACTTAGCGCTGCGGACGACAGTCTATCCTGGTATTTTTCCCCATAAACTTTGCTGCAATGTCAACTTTTGCAATGCCATGATTCCAGCCTTTTCTGTGGCCATTTTTTTTTCACCTTGGTGTCACGCGTCCTTGTTCTATACTTCCCGCTTTTTTCCATTTTCCTGACGACACAGCGTTGCGCGGGTTTCGAGCGGGTTCCGTCCCGGTATAGCAACGTCCCGTTATAGCAAAATAGATCTGACAGATAAGATCAGGGAGTCCCGCTATAGCAACGAAGGGTCCCGCTATAGCAACTTCAAGATACCGTATCGTTTCGTTTAATGGTCATGCTCCAATTTATTTGTCCAAATGCGGCGCGCACGAATTTAACAACAGCGACACTGACACGACGCTAAACGAAGCAGGACACGATACGTCACAAAGTATGACACGACAAGTCACAAATTACAACACAAATATTAGACACCTCCAACAGTTTAGCGATTACACGCATATTCTGTGGCAGCAGCAACGACAATTGGGGAGGTGGGGAAGCACCACGCGGGCCAGGCGCAGTGACAGGCAGAGACGCTAGACAACAATTCACGGGTGAGTGCCGGCATAGTCGACAACGATGCGCGTCTCAGCCGCCTCGTGCGCTCGTCGAGGCCGTTTGCCGCTCGTCCGCAGTGCCATCGACAACTGAAGAGCGACGAGAGCGTTGTACCGTGCCGAACGGTCACAGGTCTGAGCGGCGCTTGCGGCGCTGTCGACGGGCTGACAGTAGTGCGCGTTCTTGGGGTGATCAGGGTCGGAGAGGATGACGTTGTTGTCGCCCATGCGGATCGTGGGCACTGGCCCCGGCGAAACCTCCTCCTTTCTTCTTGCGGAGTTCGACAGGGTGTCGCACTGGAGTCTGGACGCATTTCCACACCCGCCGCTGTTTGTTTTGGATGGAGAAGTGATAGCAGCGGCCAGGGTGCGCTTTGCTTGGGTAAACGATTAACCCAAGCGGGTTATACTTCGTAGGAGCAAAAGTGGCACTTCCGAACTCCATTGAAACGCAACACTGATGACAGACAAGAGATGCCCACTGCACAGCGCACTAATGTGCTGCGCGTCCCATCGTCTGGACTCCCACTGTTTGGGCCCGTCTGCATGTTCCGATAAATGTCGCCCGATTGTCAGCGTGAGTCCGCGTGCATCGCTAACGCATCCAATGCATCCAATAGGGAGCCAACCATGCTGTATTTCGGACTGAGATACGGTGTTGCTATAACGGGACTGCCCTTTATCTATCGCGTCCATCTTGCTTGCTATAGCGGGACTCTGCTCAGCAGGAGATGGCTGGATTGTTGCTATAACGGGACTTTACCTTCGAGCGCCGTCAGTATGGCTGAGCCGTAGTTATAGCAACGGCCTAATGAAACGCGCTCGGCTCGCCATGGCGCGGCACCACCCCCCCCCCACCCCATCTCATCTCGCTTTCATTCCCTTCCCACCTTTGTTCCTCGCGACTCGCGAGCGAAGCTCTATAGGGGTAGCTGTAAGAGCCATTTTATGTCGCTTGTATTAGCCGAAGACGAAGTGGACGCTGGAAAAGTGCTGAGACGGAGAAAGGAGCGTGATCAGTAGGCCTGAGGCGAAAAATTGGACCCAGGAGTAGTTTGGGACCCCATCTATTTTAACTAAGTATTTAAGACGGACACTTTTGCGGTACACATCCAAAACGCACTTTTTAAAACGTCTCGTCCTCTACTCGACTGCGGACACTTTTGCGGTACACATCTAGGTAGTCTGTCGGATGTGTACCGCAAAAGTGTCCGTATCCTGAGCCTCTCTATCTTCTGCCGACGCTCAAATACCTAGGGATACGGACACTTTTGCGGTACACATCCAGTTGGTCGGATGTGTACCGCAAAAGTGTCCGTATCCTGAGCGCCTCTGTCTTCTGCCGACGCTCAAATACCTAGGGATACGGACAGTTTTGCGGTACACATCCAGTTGGTCGGATGTGTACCGCAAAAGTGTCCGTATCCTGAGCGCCTCTGTCTTCTGCCGACGCTCAAATACCTAGGGATACGGATAGTTTTGCGGTACACATCCAGTCTGTCGAATGTGTACCGCAAAAGTGTCCGTATCCTGAGCGCCTCTGTCTTCTGCCGACGCTCAAATACCTAGGGATACGGACAGTTTTGCGGTACACATCCCGTTGGTCGGATGTGTACCGCAAAAGTGTCGTATGCTGAGCTCGGAGAGGCCAACGTGCTGTTCGTTCTCGCATGGCGGAGGGGCGGTTCGCTGGCTTGGTAAGCCGCGGCGCCCACGCACGCACGCACGCACGCACACGCGCGCACGCACGCACGCACGCACGCACGCACGCACGCACGCACGCACGCACGCACGCACGCACGCACGCACGCACGCACGCGCACGCAGGCACACACAGACACGTACGCCAAATACGTACCTCAGTTGCTTGCGTTACTATTAGAGTATGGAAACGGTATTCGCGTACTACATAGGCGGACTTTAGGCGGACGGCAGCGTGTGCGCTTGGAGCTTGCTGGAAGCGCAGTCGAAGCACGACGTTAAAATTCCGTGGAAATACACCGAAATACCTTTCGGATGCCCTCCTATGACACGTCCGCGCGGATGCCTAGAGCCAGTCGCGAAGAATCCAGTGCCAAAGGAACTTTCAACAGTAATAAGGATGACAAAAGTGGTGGCGAACGCACCATAATAACCGGCGCCAGCGCACCCGTGGTCGCCGTCAGAAGAGTGGGCCAACCCAGGTGGGTTGTACCGTACATCCTCCAATAGTGCCCTGGGCACTATACTTTCAACCTCTCTTTACTCGAGGGCACTATTGGAGTTGTATTGCGTTCTTTAGGTGATTGGCAGTTCAAAGTATGTAACGGGAATGTCTTGCATTAATGGATGCAGCTGTGTAATACACACCACTTCTAATACAGTATTTTGTCCCTGTAGGACGCAAATCTCACTAATGAAAGCTAATTAGTGTGAACGCTAATTAGAGTGATTGGTACCTAATTTATAAATACAGGGTGTCCCAGGGGCTCGGAGCCGACTTTGATCGCTCGCCACTCGCTTCCATGTTGGCCAATCTTCTTGAAATTTTGACATGTTATACCTTAAACCTTTATTTAGATACGTGCAAAGTTTTAGCCAAATCGGCCAAACGAATAAACTTTTATTTGCGTCTGCACAAAAATCAACAGTTTTCAAAGTGGCCGCCATCCACAGCGATGCATTTCTCACAGCGGTCTGCGACGGAGCGGCAAATTTTCAGGCAGAAGTCAGCGTCTAGGTGGGCAAACGCGTTTTCTATCGCGTCTTTCAACTCTTCGACGCTTGTGGAGCGCTGAGAGTAAACAATGTCTTTGACGATCCCCCATACCAGGCGAATTACACAAAACCAAAACTTTTTCTCACGAAGGGGAAAATGGCGGAAACTTTGCACGTATCTAAATAAAGGTTTAAGGTATAACATGTCAAAATTTAAGAAGATTGACCGACATGGAAGCGAGTGGTGAGCGGTCAAAGTCGGCTCCAAGCCCCTGGGACACCCTACACTATTCAGCGACCCGCACAACTATCAAATGGTCAGCGCCCTGGAAGACGGCACGCTGACCATTTGGACGGTTCTGGAAGGTTCTTCATTGGGTGGGCGTGGCCTAATGACGTTGCTGGACGACCCTGGAATGCGTCCGGGCTCCCTCCTGAAAATGACGTCATCCGCGCAGCTCGGACCACCCGCGGCGCTCCAGCTGGCTGGGTACGGTCGTGATTTGAATTTTCACCGCATTGTACGCAACCCCTAGGGTAGCCCTCTACCCCCTACAATTGTTACTGGAGGCGAACCTATGAAATAAGAAAAGGGAATGTATTGGCCTCTTTTTTTCGGTGCTTTTTTGTCTCAACGGCATTAAATCACGTTATTTTGCGACGGCGCCGACGAAAGGCGACGAAATGCCTTCTCCTTTACACGCTTTTTTGCTGCAATTTCCAAATTATATCTTTTTTCTTTCAGCCCAAACGTCGCCGTTCTGTCAATGGTTTGCTGTTCGAATGACGGTTCCAACTTTCTGTTGGGCACTGACGGCGGTTTTATTGCCAATATGACGCGAAAAGACGCCCTGAGAACTGGCAGACGGGGCGTATCTTAGCGATTTTGGTGCGTTTTTTATTCCTCTATTTAATCCCAAGTGCGCTAAGCTAACCAATACCTACGTGTAGTTCCTTACAGTCTACAGGAGGCTGTGTGTGTATATATATAGGCATACGTATTGTACTGCTACGGTAGCTAGAGTGCTTGAGATACGGTAGTTGGAATTTATAGAAGCACCTGCTGACGTTCTTTCATTGGACATATCGCTTCGAGACACGAATTTGTTCGTGGCGAGTTTCTTTTGCGTTTTGGGTTCATTCTGTACACATTATCAGCATGTTTAATGTGCGTACGTGCGTGCGTGCGTGCGTGCGTGCGTGCGAGCGAGCGAGCGTGCGTGCGTGCCGGCGTGCGTGCGTGCGTGCGTGCGTGCGTGCGTGCGTGCGTGCGTGCGTGCGTGCGCGCGCGCGTGCGTGCGTGCGCGCGTGCGTGCGCGCGTGCGAGCGCGCGTGCGTGCGCGGCGCGCGTTGCAACGAATACAGTTTTATAGTCAGGATCGTCCGACGGTTGTGTGCGTCTTTACGCGCTGACGCAAGCGACTCCTTTGCGTGTTTTCCAGTCGTCGGGTCAAGTGCAATGTGCCATGATTTGCCCTTGGATTGCACAGGGCAATTTGCAAGGGAATTCGTAGTGCCTAATAGTGCACTGGAAACTGCCCAATCTATTGGTTTAGGCTCGCAGACATTTATCGCTAGAATTTTAAAATGCTCGTAAACAATTGAGGGTGCTGTTTTGTCAGTACTTGGTCCAAGGTCTGGGGAGGAAAATTAGGCACTTGGTCGATTTTTGGAAATTTTCTACAATTGTACACTTTTGAAAATACACTGAAAAAATACACTGGCGACAGATTGCGCAGTTGGGCTAAGGCGTTGGTTCCAAACCGCTAGGTGCGGAGTTCAATCCTCAGCGTGCCAAAAAAACAGTTACCCCCTTGGGCAAGGGGCTCACGCCAAAACTGTGCCCCCTGATCGCTGTTTTCATCGGTCTTGTAGAAGGAAGAGGTAACCAAGGACCCATGCGGTCCCCCTCTCGCCTGAGACTTTGGTGTCAAACCTCCAAGAAAAAACACTAAAATAGGTACTTTTTAGTAAAAATACACTGTGAATAACGCAGAAGAGGGATCGGCCTCCTCCAACCGAACCCCAGACATGCCCTGGGGAACACCTTTGTAGTGTATGTGTTGTCTGTTCAATGCCGTTACTACGAACTCCCCCAGCTGTGCTCGCCACCCGCGGCAGCGCGTTGGAGATCAGAAAATTTGAATTGGACCTAGAATGTGGCGACAGTTCAACTACTGGCTTAGAAAACGACGACACTGCCGCTTCGGTAGTGTGCTCTGTGAATTTCGATTTATTGAATATGAGTCGCGGGGACGTCCTCAGCGTGGCGCTACGGACGCCTCTCCGAGAGCAGAAAAGGTCATTGGCCGTGAGTTCTGTGCATAGTTATTTTTTTTTTGTTTTCGCTGTTTTGATTAGACGAGACCGCAATGGACATGGTATTGCGGTCAAAGCGAGTGGCATTTTTTTTGGTGGATTAGGGGCAACGCTAGCATAGGTACCTGCAAACCTTTCTTGCAGCGTGGGGGGGGTGCTAAATGGCCGAATTCTGGGGGGAGGGGGGTCTCCGGAGCAAAAAATGGGCATTGAATCAATTGATAGAAATTATATGTATTTTTGTAAATTCAAGGAAAATGTACAGATTTATTTACAGAAAAATTAAATTTTTATTTTTGTATGGTACTGTCTGCAAATGTGGGTGTTTCGCCTCCACCGCTTGACACCCGAGAGAGCGCGCGAGGCTCGTCGAGAAACGACGCGTCCCCTTTTATCGTGCAATTATTTCGTAGACTCATCATGGGTCTTTTTTAGCCGACCATTTTTTGAATTGTACTGGCACTTTTTGGTCAAAAATCCGTCAAAATTAGGCTCTAAATAGTGTTGCTTGCATTTTTTTGCTGAAAATCTCTTGGAAAATTTTGGGGAGCTCTGGGTGGGGAAGGGGAAGAGGGTGTTGGAAAAATACTGGAGCCCCCAACGCCCCAAAAGCCCCTCCCCCTCACTCCACTTACAGGTATCAACGCTAGGAGGCCATCAATGACCCATATATATAGGGTGCTTTTTTATAAATTATCACATTTCTTTTTTGAATAACTTTCGTTTCCTTTGTCGGATTGTTATGAAATTCGGAACACTTATACTCAAGACTTTGGGATTTTGTCTGAAAAAAGAATCGTCGAATTCGGTTGAGGATTCCGAGAGTTATGGCGCTCCAAATCAGATGTCGCTTTTTGGGCGCGAACAACCTGGGCCGTTGGGTTGGTACGGAGTGTTGGAGGGCGGATGGAGAGGAGGCGGTTTCAGTCGAGCAGCAGCAGAGAATACTGTGCGCCGACCGTATTAGACGAGCTGCGCCAGCCAAAAGCAAAGTTTGGCGTTTAAAATTTGGCATACAGTACTGGATAGTTACGATTCAAACGATTTAGTTTGTAAAATCTGCCCAAAAAGCGACATCTGATTTGGAGCGCCATAACTCTCGGAATCCTCACCCGAATTTGACGATTCCTTTTTCAGACAAAATCCCAAAGTCTTGAGTATAAGTGTTCCAAATTTGATAACGTTCCGACAAAGGAAACAAAAGTTATTCAAAAAAGAAATGTGATAATTTTAAAAGAACACCCTTTATATAGCACAACCATCTCCATGACGCCTTCCGTCTGGACTCTAGAGTCGCATACTGTAATGCCAAAGGCTTTCTGAAGAACGCCATCTGTAATCTAGGGCAGCGACAGCGCGGAAAAATCCATTGAGAGGGAAGTCCACGATCTACTGAATCCATCAAGAATCGAACCCAGGACCGTGCGCGCAAGAGGCCGATTCTCTCCACCACTAGGCCATGCGTTGCCCCAAGCAAGTGGCTGGCTTGAACGGAAATTTTTTTTTCTATTAACATTTTTAGCTGATTGGATTCGGTGGCGGCACAGCTGAAGTTCATCTGATCAGGACTTGAAGAAACGAGAGCTGATTTGTTGTTTTTTTTATCGTCGTCGCGTCCTTGAAGTTGTGCTTGCTTGCGCCATGTCACTTTTTGCGGAAATCGACGCGGAACGTACATTGATAAACAGTAGAAAAATGACGACTGTAGTGCTGGGGGGATTCGAACCCAGGTCTCAGAACTGCTGGTCCTGTGTGCTAACCCACTCGCATAAACCTCGCGCTCCTCTAGACTGCTAAAATGATTAAATAACGAATGATAAGCCAGGCGAAACGGCGAAGTTGGCAGTGCCCACCAATGTACCTGGGGATGTATGAACTGAAGGATAGTGGAAAAAATAAATACCTGCGTGAGTGCGTGCGTGTACACCAATGTACCGTAAACCCTTTAATTAGCTCCCCAGGGGCTTGTTTCGTTCGAGCTCTAGTAGGGTGTATAATTATAGGGGGGGGGGGGCTAATTATAGGGGGACTTATAAACTGGAAGTGTCGGTGTGTTGAAAGCTTTGTAGGAAAAAGGGCGCGTGGAGGCGATTTTTAAGAGAAAAAGACGCTGCGCACACACGTTTGTACACTCTAAACACACTCTCACACAGTCTCACATGCACATACATGTACATTACATACATACTAGGGATGAGCACGGGCCTGCACATCTCGGCCCGGCCCGGCCCGCCAGATAGTCCGGCCCGTCCCGGCCCGGCCCGCACCCTCAAAATCCAGGCCCGGCCCGGCCCGGCCCGTCCAACTGCTCAATATCGCAGGCCCGGCCCGGCCCGGCCCGCAACACGAAATAAGTACAGTCACTACAGTGTACAATTTACTGAAATACCGTATGCCAATTGGCGTGATTTACTTAACGGAATGGCGCATCCACCTCTTAGAATCGCAGTTCACAACCATTTTGCGGCCTTTGCACCCTTTGAGCGCGAAAGACGCGCGTCATAGAATACAAAGTTGCTAATACGGTGCAGAATAGTCGCAGATACTTACAATGCATTACATAGGTAGCTATCTACGTTGGCCAGCCAAGAACGTCCGGCCCGGCCGGGCCCGGCCCGCCCCCGCAAACCGCGGGCCCGCCCGGGCCCGGCCCCCAAACCGGGCCTGTAATTGCGGCCGGGCCCGCCCCACGGGCCGGGCCGGGCCGGGCCGGGCCGGGCCGGCCCGGCCCATGCTCATCCCTAATACATACACATACGCGACCATACATACACCCAGACATGGAAAATATTGCCTTTCAGACGATAGTCCATTTAGGGAAGGGGTGTAATTATAGGGGGGGGGGGCTTATAAACTCAAAGTGGTCCTGGGAGGGTGTAAAATTATAGGGGGGGGGGGGCTAATCATAGGGGGGTCTAATTATAGGGTTTACGGTACTTACTGTACATCGGTGAATCTGGAAGAAAAGTCTGCGCCCAACAATAACATTAAATATGTAAATCTAGCGGACCATACCAGCAGACGCGGATGCGACATCACGCTCGTTCACACGCGTTGCGGACATTGGACAAATCTTGCGATTAAAATAAACTTTAATTGGCGATTAGATTTAAGAACGATTCTCGTTTTTTTGGTTCGGTTTGACCAAGTAAAGTTGTATACGTAGAAACAATTTGAAGCCAGTGTTTCTATGCACCCAAGTGTGCGTACGGTACTTTTATAATTCGAAAACGCAATCACAAGTAGTCTCGGAGGACAGCTGACATTTGTACACCAAAATAATCACAGCGCATACGCATCACAGTGTAACAGACCATGTACAAGGTCACAATATGTACGTGCGTACTACATAAGTACAATTTGGTAATATTTATTGTAGTTGTGGCCCAGGGTAGGTAAAGCTGATGCTCTTCATCTTTAAAATCAATGTTCACGTTTCTCTTGGTCTCGCGCATACCGTAAATTTTCTAATAGTAGCCCGGGGCACTATTGGAGTGAGGGAAGGGATTTTAGGGTAGCTTGCTTGGTTTTCCGTCAATGGTGTCAAGGTGTAGCTGTGCATACAGTACACCATGTAAATGTACACTCACTACTTGTTTTGCCCATATAAGGTGCCTGCCATAACAAATCTCCTACCCCAGGCCACTAATTAGGAGGGGGGGGAGGGCACAATAATTAAAATCTCGCAAAGTCCAGAACACTGTTTGGAAGGTGGACACTATTTGAGGGGAGGGGCACTATTGAGAATTTACGGTAGGTGCAACTTTTCTTATTTTTCTTTTTACAGTCTGCAGCGCGAGAATTTTCAAATTCCGCGCTTACAGTAACGCCCGCCGCTGCTCCCCGTCTTCCCTAATCACGTTTATGGAAATTCCGGATTCGTTCCGTTTCTCGCCGATTTGAATCCCTACTTCGTCGTCGTCTTCTACGAAATTATTGTCGTCCTCATCCTCCTCGATATTGTTGTTGTTCCTTAGACTATTGACGCAGTTGACGCTTGTGCTCACGGTTGTTGTGTGGTTGAGTAAACTGGTTTTTCTCGCTCGCTCCTGCCGCGCCCTGGCGTTGAGGTGCCGACCTGCTGAGGTGGAAGCCTAAACGGAATTTTTGGGGGGCATTTTTCAACTACTTCCGTTGTGGTGGCAAAATGTTTTGGGAGAACACACACGCACGCCCGCACGCACGCACGCACGCGCGCGCGCACGTACATGCATCCATCGCGCTCACCTGATTGATCCTCTCCAATTCCACGGGCTCCATTTTGCAAATTCCAGTTTGGTGGCAAAAGACTAGCTTGCTTAGCTGCCTGAATGCGTCGCATATATACTGTACACTTCTGCAATTTCAAAATCGAAATTGCGCCTTACAGAATACCACCTGAATCTGCTGCTGCAGGCGGAGTAGACGAAAAAGGGAACGGCACCGTTGAAGAGACTTAAAAAGTTGAAATAAATGGCCAGCGTGAACACCAGCTGTGGTAGTCGATCCGATCCATAAAACACGACGAACGTGTTGACCAACGCTTGGGGCATTTCAAAGAGCTAAACATTTCCTCGTGTCATCTATGAATATGAATTCTCTAGAGCGATAGATATATAGAGAGAGAAATGCAGGTGTGACGTGATCATAGCCCGCCCAATCTTGAATGATTGGTCGCGGCCAATGTTGTATGGCAGTGTAACTCCCAAATATATAGAAATGTGAAAAAAGTTGCTGATTTTTTTGCTGAAAATTCAGTTTTCACGAACGAAAACGAAACAACAACAGCAACGAAACGTTTTCACAACACGAAACTTTTTCACGAACGGATGGCAAGCGTCAGACAGGCATTCTACCAAAAAGATTGTGTTGCTATTCTTCCCTGCTGTAAACAAATTCAAATATTTCATTACAGTATACCAGGTGGCACATGGTCGTCGCCATGGCCAGCCTCGTAACGCATCTCTTTTGTGTACTGGACGTCCTAAACTGCTGGGAGCCGTGCAGCAGTTTCCTGTAGATCAACAATGAGCATATGACCAGAATTCCAAGGGGAATGGGGTACATTGTCAGCATGGAGATCCAGTGGTACAGTTGCTCGGGTAGTTCTGAAGATAAGGCGTTTCTGTGTGTGTTCGTATGCTGGTGCATGCGTGCGTGCATGCGTGCTTTGCGTGCGTGGCGGTGCGCTTGTGCTTGGCGTGCGTGGGTGCGTGCGTGCGTGCACAGGTACGTGCGCGCGATCGCGAGCCCGTGGCATTGGCGCGGATCAATCAGATGAGCGCGATGCATGTACGTGCGTGCGTGCGTGCGTGCGTGCGTGCGTGCGTGCGTGCGTGCGTGCGTGCGTGTGTGCGTGCTGCTGTGTGCGTGCGTGCCTGCGTGCGTACGCGCTTGGCGTGCGTGCGTGCGTGCGTAAGTGCCGGTGCGCGTGGTCTTGGCGTGCCGGTGCGTACGCGCTTGGCGTGCGTGCGTGCGTGCGTAAGTGCGTGCGGGCGTGCGTGCGTGCGTGCGTGCTTGCGTGCGTGCGTGCGCGAGGGTGCGTGCGTGCATGCGTGCGTGCGTGCGTGCGTGCGTGCGTGCGTGCGTGCGTGCGTGCGTGTGAGCGTGCTGCTGTGTGCGTGCGTGCCTGCGTGTGTACGCGCTTGGCGTGCGTAAGTGCGTGCGTAAGTGCCGGTGCGCGTGTGCTTGGCGTGCCGGTGCGTACGCGCTTGGCGTGCGTGCGTGCGTGCGTAAGTGCCGGTGAGCGTGTGCTTGGCGTGCCGGTGCGTACGCGCTTGGCGTGCGTGCGTGCGTGCCGGTGCGTGCGTGCCGGTGCGTGCGTGTGTTCGTTCGTGCTCGGCGTGCGTGCGTGCGTGCGTGCGTGCCGTTGTGTGCGTGCGTGCGTGCGTGCGTGCGTGCGTGCGTGCTTGCGTGCGTGCGTGCGTGCGTGCGTGCGTGCGTGCGTGCGCACGCGCTTGGCGTGCGTGCGTGCGTTCGTGCGTGCGTGCGTGCGTGCGTGCGCGCGCGTGCGTGCGTGTTTCGCGGAACCCACTTCCTTTCGCGAGAAAACTGTACACGACAAACTCTGGCCTGTTCTCACAGGCGTCCACACGAATCTGCCTCGCGACCACGTGATAGACGTGCAGAACGACGCCGATGCAAAGCGACACCAAAATGGCGCTGTTGGCGTACTTCATACGGGACCAGCGCTGGCCCGCCACTGGCAGCAGAACCAATAGGCTGTGCTCCAGCGTGACGATTACTGTGAGCCTGAACACTGGTCTGTGCGATAGAGTGCACTTCTCTTCATTTTTTTTTAAATTTTCTTCAATTTTTTTTTAATTTGGGTTTGCTTTGTTGTTTTTGGATTAGGGGCAACGCTTAGAGGCCGTCAATGGCCCATATAGCATACCCATCTCCATGACGCCTTCCCGTGTCTAGAGCCGCGGAATTAGCCAAAGATTTTCGGAAGAACGCCATCTGTAATCTAGGGCAGCGGACGGCACGAGAAAATCCATTGAGGGAAGTCCTCGATCCAGTGGATCCATCGAGAATCGAACCCAGGACCGTGCGCGCAAGAGGCCGATGCTCTACCACTAGGCCATACGCTGCCCCCAAAGTTTGCTTTGCTCACAGTTCAATATTTGGGTTCGACTCGTTTTTTTTTCTTGACGGACCTCCCTAGCTTGCCTTTTTCTCGGCATTGTACGAGAAGAAGATTGCATTTGGTCGGGCCACTACATTTTCGTTTGGTTCACTAAAGATTTCTCTAAATTTTCCATGGTTGTCAGTTTCTTGCGCGGTTTTTATCATCAGTTCTACTGAACACTCGTACGAACCACTATGCTTCTTTCTGTCACATTTACAGTGTATTGCCCTCCAAATGATCCTTCCCTCCGACACTTCCGACAAGTGGCCCACTTCCAACGCGCTCACCATATCGCGGTGGTGCTGAGGCAGTTGGACGCGAACAGGATGTGGGGCAGCGTGATCCAGTAGTAGTGGGAGACGAAGTCATCGCGGTGAATCGGAGGCCCCACCGCCGTGGTGTCGCGGTTCCAAGCGTATACGAAATTGGGGATCATGGCCACGCAGAAGAGGGCGCATACTATCGCTCTGGGGAAGGGGGTGGCTCGTTCTACTCGACGCACGCACCGGCACGCACGCACGCACGCACGCACGCACGCACGCACGCACGCACGCACGCACGCACGCACGCACCCGCCCGCACGCACGCACGCACGCACGCACGCACGCTCGCACGCACGCACCCGCACGCACCGGCACGCACGCACCGGCACGCACCGGCACGCACGCCCGCGCGCCCGCACGCACGCACGCACGCACGCCCGCACGCACGCACGCACGCACGCACGCACGCACGCACGCACGCACGCACGCACGCACGCACGCACCGGCACGCACGCACGCACGCACGCACGCACGCACGCACGCACGCACGCACGCACCGGCACGCAGGCACGCACCGGCACGCAGGCACGCACAAACTCATTTGGCCACCTCCTCCCCTAGCGCTAAGCATTCTCACAGTCGTGGAATCCTTTAGGAAGGGGTGCTGATAGACCAGAAGATTAGCGGCGTTGCCAAACAGTGAGATGCACAGGATCCCAGGGTACAGCCATCTGTAGAGGGCACCCTCCAAGGGCATTTGGACCTCTTGTTGAGTGCAGTTGCCAAACTCGGCGTAAAGGCCGCTGCTCGTCCCCTGGTCACCGTCCATGCTTTGGTTCTGGGAGGAGAGAACTGAAATGGTGCGTGAAGGTACAATACATGTACGAACCTACATGTGTACCTACGGTTGCTCTCGCGATCGCGAACGGTTTGGGACGAGCGACGAATCGGAGGAGAGGTACCAAGAATGGTGAGAATTGTCGGTTTGCCTTTGCTAGTCAATTTTGAATGTGAGGTGGGCCCATAGTGCAGGTTATAGCGAAGATTCAGTGGTAAGAGTATCGCAGACTAACAAGTGATGCCAACTGTATTTGCCAACCAATGAATCAACGATTCACAGTATAATGCCAATTGCGCATGTGCCAGTGTGGTGCAAAGTGCCATGGTACGCAATCAAACGTTATGCAATTTTGGTTACCATACGCGCCGGCGCACGTGTTGCGTTTTACTCGTCTATTCGTCCGACCACATCCAAATGTCATTGTCAGCACGTCAAATCTCGCAACCCAGGTAATACTAGATTGGCAAAAGCCTTCAGCGTTGCTTCAAGGGAAGCGTCAAAGCGTTGCGATGCGATGCACACATGTCTAGCTATGCGTACATAGAGAAGCAACCGTCTCTAAAGCTGAGCCAGACTGAATGCAGCTAGCTGACTTTGCAAAAAGCGACCAGACACAATAGGCGAAGATTTCTGAAGAGGTGCGCTGGAAGAAAGGGTGATGTTGGGTGGGAGTGGATTGTGGTAGCTGAAAGAACTATATGTAGCTGCAGCTAGACTGAAAAAAAAATATAAAAAAATTGAGAGATTCAACAGACGGGGCTTTCTCAACCACAAAAAGGCTTGAATTCCACAAGGCTAGTAAAAACTATACTCTCTCAACTCTCTCAGTAACTTCTAACGATCATTTTGCTCGTGGTTAATGACACTTCTGCCCCTTTGAACTGCAAAGTGCCACAACTGACACTGAAGTTTTTGCAAAAGCGCCCTCGCAATTTGCCTCTGACTCACTTCAGACGATGGAGCAAACAATTTCCATCTAGCGCCTAAAGGCACAATTTCCTCTCAACCATTGCGCCTTTTTCTCCCTTTAAAAACGCTCTGCAACGCGAATGCATGCACACACAGACCGCGTTTGATATTTCGCTTAGAGGCGAGAGAAGGATGTTTACCCTGTCTTCCCGAAAAAGAGATCTAGGTAGGCGTCTACACATTGCTCTGTATCTACTGTTTGCACTTGGGGCCGGCCTTTTAATTGCGCTGAGGGGCGGCTTTGAAGCGCCGGAAATCGAAATCCAACACTTTTCCCCCCTCAACCTCTCCCCTCATGCGCGCTGTGGTGTGTCAACACAGCGTGGGCGGCAAGAGGAGGGTCGATTGCGAGCGCAGTGGCGGAGAACCGCCCAAACACGCCGGAGCGAGCGGTCGCGTAAGCGAAAATGGGGATCAGCGCAGTGGCGTTGTGCTATACATAGCTGCGGGGTCGTGATTGGCTGGCGTTCAAGAGCTTGACGCGGTGCCAAGGCCGAAAACTACACGCGGCCGTCGGCGACGTGATTCACAATGAACGGTCTTCCCATCGGTCTCGGTCGCGGTCGCGGTATTCCAGGCCAAACAGTGAAGACCGAGACCGAGACCGAGACCGTTAATTGTGAATCAGCCTTTAATGCACAAGCGCACGCCTAATATTAAAGCGACCCCTTGAAGCCGCAAGCATTTTAGGAAGCGGTGACAGCGGCTGGAATGATTGACATGCGCCAGCGATGATTTGCACCGTGCGCAATATGGATGTACCTGTAAACCGACAGAATATAATCTGCAGCACTAATAGACTTCATAAAATGCATTGCTTCGCAAAAAAACGAAAAGAGTGTATGGCATGGCTTCGCAGCAGATTACCCACCCTTAGAGAAAATTAATTGCCTTGTGCCACAAGTTAATAATATTGTGTTAATAAAACTGCAACAAGTGTTTTGCGACGGCCAAAATCCGCGCACTGACGCACTTGTGCTGGAGACGCCGCCGACAGAATGCAACTTTTCTATGACTACTGTATGCCCGTAACGCAAGCCGATAATTGCCTTCACTTCGCGCCTAGGTCTAGGCGTGTATAAATATGCTCTCTCAATCAACGCTTTGCGTCCCGTCCTCAAACGCGACGCGCTCTTCTTCTGACGAGCGGAAGTGGCTTCGTTTCCCCGGGGTTGAGTGGACTTGGAAGCGCCGAGAGATTAATTCGCGTTCGCCAACCACCGCTCTGGCAAAAAAAATGCAGACTTGGGGAATCTGTTCTGCGTACCCAAACAAGACAAGTGGAGACATATGCGCTGAAAGCGTTTTTACAAGCTTCGCCTCCATGGCCTGTGATGAGTATGGGCCGGGAAAATATGAAGAATAGAACACATAGGTATACCTATGTTTATTGATTACCCACTAGGCTATTTTTTTGCACCTATGCTAGCTGAGCTGGGTGATTGCTAGAGACAGATTGGCTTGCTGCAGTCCAGGGGCGTATCCAGGATTGGAATCTGGGACGGGCAAAAACCCATCTGAGGGGGGCAAAGAAAATGGCGTTTTTCTAAGGCGCCCTCCAGTCGGCAGACAGCAACACTTCTTAATTTGAGAACTTGAAAGCACAGCACCCCACGTGAAATTGGTCGAATTGTTGGCCATGTACGCGCTTCTGGGACTCCGAAAACGGTTCATTAGCGCGTAAACCACAGCGCCGCAGGCGAAAATTTAATATTTGTTCAATAAATGCTCTTCAGCGGCCACAAAATCACCTCAGGACCATGGGGAACAGATTCAACATGGTTGGAAAGCTCAGTGCAGTCAGTGCAGGTTGTGTCACACAATAGCTGCAGGCTGACCTGTGTTTACTCCATGCCCAGTTACACCCGATGCCCACCGACCAGCTTAGATAGGTGGAAAGCCTCTCTACACACCCCCGCCTGCCCTTCCCTATGGGGCGCTCAGCGTCCAAGCAGGTTTGTAAATCCAGCTTGTTGCGTGTGTGGCAAGATGTTAACAGCGCCTCAGGCAAAATTTTTTACATTTTGGGAACGCAAATCCTTAGGAGATCGACAAAAAAATCTGCAGAAACTAAGATCTGTACATGTAGGTCAAGACTACTGAGAAATCTGGGGAGGGCAGTCTGGACATCTGGGGAGGGCAATTGCCCCAACTGCCATCCCCTGGATACGCCACTGCTGCAGTCCATTCTACGCGCAGTAGAAAATGCCGGATTCGTTCCCGCCGCAAATTCAATCCATCGCATCGCACGTATAAGTCAGCCAATGTCATAACGCTGACAAAGTGACGGAGTGCAAACACGCGCACACACACGGGGCCGTGTGGTGGCACAGCAAGACGCCGAAGGGCTGACAGGAAATGAATTTGGGTTGACAAATCTAATTTGCCACCCGCGTCGCGCCGAGCTGAGGAGACGGCCGCTAGGCTCGTTAATGGGTGTCGCGTTGCCACACTGCATAGTTCGGTTCAATAATCCGGAAGAATTCAAAAATTCTCAATGATTTGCATATCTACAAATTTATGTTCCTGTTTTTCTCTATAACAGTTTAAAATTTGCATAATCTGCAAGCGGGACACTGCAGAGAACTGACAAAAATTAAGGAGCAGTACCTATATAAAAATTTTGTTTTTGCTGCGTCGTTCCAAAGTTGAGTGAAAGCGCAGAGTCGGGCATTTTTCACTTGATTACTCACAATCGAGTTATTGGTCAACACACTTTTGTGCTGACAAAACACCGGGTAATAATATTCGTCGCATGTACATGTGTACGTCGTAAGGCCCTTGCATCTATAGGCACATTGCGCAAAATAAGCGGAGGGTTGCCAGTCATGGGTGGAGCAGTAGAAGCTCAAGCTATACCCCCCCCCCCAACTGTGGTTTGGGGGAGGGGGGGGTGGCGTTCTCAGCGCTGTGCGGCGCCGCCTAAAGGTAAATTATGCAGAAGGGCACATGCGCCGCAGGAATTCCATACATATATTTTTCGCGTCAAAGCTACACCCAGACGACGACGATGGCAATTTTCCCAAGCTGTTGAAGCTGGACAACACGAGGAGCGGGGGGGGGGGACAAGCGTCTGAAAGGAACGCAAGAAGAAAAAACAGGCTGCACGCAAGCCCACATACATTGTAAGTGGTGGGGAATCGATGCTGGGAAGAGAAAACTCGTCTAAGGTGCGGAGTTTCTTTGAGCAATGGTTACCTACATGTACCTACCTGCTCGCATGCTCCTGTTAGAATGAATGGTGAAGCAACGAAAGCAGTAGCATCAATGCCTTTTGGAACAGCACATTTGAGGGAATTTGTTGAAATCTTTGCACTTTTGAGGGAAAGGAGATTTTGACAAAAGTTGACTATGACCGTTGATGTACGCACACAAAGCACTGTGGCAGAAGAGTAAAACACACCTCAGCTATTTTTTGACGTCCTGCCACTGAAAAACCAAATAGGAATCCAAACAAACGCGGTATTGCCCTTTAAAAAAAGCTGTTCCCAATCACCTAGAAAGCCTTTCGAGTTATGAAGCCCCAAAGGGCTTAATCATAGGGACCGCGCGCGCGGCGCGTATGAGCACAAAAAACCTGTGATGTCTGCGACACGCTAGGGGGTGGGGAGGGGGGCAACTCACCTCACTTCGATTCTAGACACGCTTGGGGGGGGGGAAGCAGGAGTCACGTCACGATCAAACGGTGATTGCGCTTGGACCCTGGGGAATCGTCGTTGCTCGTGCTTGTGTGTGGTCCTGGGAAATCAATTCTGGACGTGTACCGCTCACTTGGCCATTGACTATGCACCTCTCTCTGCGGTATGCAAACGGGGCGGCGAATTAATGTGCTTTCAAGCCAGCACGAACCGACTACTGATTTGGAAGCCGGTTACTGGATCACAAACGTATGCGTGAGACCTGTGAGGAATGCTGAACCAGTAGACCCAGCAAAAGTGGGGTGGGTGGGTGGTGGGTGGGTGCAACGAAGACAAAGATGGGGGAGCTCTCCAAATTTGCTGGCAATTTTGAGTTTGGAAAATGGATCGGCGAATAACGGCAAGCAAGCGGCGAAAAGATAGCTGCCACCAAGTGCACATGCTTTGCAATACACATTCAAGCGCACCTACATATAGCAAGCCAATGCTTGTCTCAATTGCGCGAAACTGGCTGGGGTGGGGGGGGCGGAGTGGAGACCCGTCCAAGTCAATCGAGTCAAGGGGAACGCAGCTCCGGAAATCCTCGGCGAGTCATCCAATCCAGACATCTGTCTCCTACTCGCTCTAATCCCGGGGTGATTAAAGTCGCCGCCTGGGTGGGGCGGGCTGCGTCTGAGTGAGAAACGATAGATTTCTATGGGATTGGGGAAAAAAGCAGAAGACACGCACGCGCGCGTGGCGAGTGAGATAAAAGGGCTCATTAGGACTGGGGAATTGGAAAACGCAGCGGGGTGGATCAAGAGAAACGAGTACTAGCAGAGTAGAACAGTTGATCCATGCAGATGATCGAATATCGATGGGGAAATCGGTGGAGTTTTGGCAGGGTTCCATGCGCTTGACAACGGGGAGTGGGAGGAAACAATCCTTGCCGTAGTTTGACTTAGTGACGCCAAGCGTTACGCGCGCAATTCCTGCTGGAGCATAGACGCCGCGAGTTCTGGCACGTTTCCATGCGCGCCGGTCTGGAAAGGGAATTCAATTTGGCCACTAGAGACCCTTGAGGCCGCCGTTTTCCATCGAGTGCTGCGCTCGCCGCTTTGGGCACTCGCTTCGCACACGCCTTTTAGGCTCGCTTGTACTAAGCTACAGCCTTGATTCGAGCGGCCACGCGAAAAACCCAAAACCACTTGACACTAATGGAAGTTCCATGTCAAAGCGGGTAGGTACCAAGAAATTGGTTGCGTTTACAAAAGAGAAAAGCGAATCGGGGTGCTTGCGCGCTGTAAAGGCTGATTCACAATTAACGGTCTTCCCATCGGTCTCGGTCTCGGTCTCGGTCTTCCCATCGGTCTCGGTCTCGGTCTCGGACTTTTTGACCCATGCCAAATTGACGACGCGTTGCCTCCGGTCTTGCAATGATCTTCGGTTAAATGCGCGCCTGTCAGCGTATTGAAGAGCGTACTGTGGCCTTTGTTTTCGACCTGTTTCATTCTTAATGCGACTTCCGTAGGAAACAAAATAAGCACACGCAGTAGACGACGGGAACGCACTACCACCAGACAAACAGACAGACATTGTGCGGCAGACGCAGACCGCCGCCAGCGCTTCTGGCCGCCGCCAGGGGCGCGGACGCCGCTACAGGAGCTGTCGACAGCGCCGCCGTCGACACCGTTGCCGCTGCTGCCGACGCTTTCGCTGACGCTGCCGCTTTTGCCGACGCTTGCAGAAAATGTAGGACAATGCCGTCGTGCCCGTCCACCTTGACGTATGCAATGGCGCGCAGATTTTCCCGCCGCCGTGTCTTTAGAGACGTGCCGCCATGCCGCCGCCGTTTTTTTTTTGGATTTTTGGTATAAGAGCAGTCGTCAATTATCCAAGAAGACGGCGCCGCCTCCACCTGTTGAATACGACGCATCGTAAACTCTTCCTTGTTTTCAATTTCGGCTAATTTCCTAGTCGCTTTACCCTATGCGAATACCGACAAATTCTTTGAGGGTGACGGCTATAGTAAAGCGTGACTACGGTAGCGCGCGCGTTCAACACGAGACCGCTGAAGACCGATGAAGACCGGAGCAAATGTTCAAAGTTCCCAACATCGTCGGTCTCGGTCTCGGTCTCGGTCTTTGCATCGGTCTTCGCTGTTTGGCATGGGAAGACCGAGACCGAGACCGAGACCGAGACCGAGACCGATGGGAAGACCGTTCAGCCTTATTGTGAATTGTGAATCAGCCTTAAGCAATTTCAGCTGCGAACGGCAGTCGAAAACACACCGTCGCTTCGCTCGAAACACAACTACGTGTATACGTGTATGGCCGCTGATTACTAGAACTCGAGAGCTAACGAACACCATTTATGACCAGCTTGCAGCAGATGACGTGTACTCAAGCGCCCGTCACAGCAACGTCGCAACACCAATTATGACACTCCCTCATCATCCACTCCCTCACAAAATGCTCAAAGTGAAGTGGTTCAATGGCACAAAAGTTCTACAGCGACACAAGAACACAACTCAGCAGCTAGCCGGCAGAGTAGTGTACTAGCTGGAGCCAAAAACACGCAGTGTTCCCTCCTATTGAATCGAGTCGGAGCGGAAGGTGCTCTGGAAAGGTTGAAGCCCGACCGAGCAGCAATTAAAGCCAGTCGCGCGTGCTGGTGCTATTAAACCGTGGCTTTCTAGGGAGTGTTTGAACGGGCTAATAGAACGGTACCAAATTCTTGGCGGCGAGGTGGGTTACCCCCCCCCCCCCCCCCACCTCCCCCTTACAGGTGCGATGCACACGCACGCACCATACCTGTAACTGGGGGGGTGGGGGGTTGGGGGGGGGGGAGGTGGGGGCCCCGCACTATTTTTCCAACACCCACCCAACTCCCCCCCAGAATTTTCCCAAGGGAATGTCACTCAGTCTAAAACGATAAAAGCGAGTAAATGTTGGTGTATTTCAGTGCTTTTCAGTGTTATATGACCATAAAACAGCTAAATAACACTGTTTAGACCCTATTTATATCCATTTTTGACCAAAAAGTACCAGTATAACTCAAAAAAATGGGCAGCTACCCCCCCCCCACACACACTTTTGCTCCAGCCATTTTTTCAACCTCTCCTTACCCGGGGGCACTATTGGAGAAGGGGGGGGGGAGGGCTTCTATTATTTCAACCTAAAAATTTTAAATGGTAATGCTAGTTTCGCTGTCAAAATTGCCGATTTTTCGGTGATTTTGATCACTTTTGCCGCATTTAATTATTGATTTATCGCTAATAGTTGCTGAAACGTACTATTATTGGTTAGTAGTAGTGTGTATACACGATATAAATACCACTATATTTTTGCCCATAAAAGGCACATGGCACAACATACCCCTTACCCCCGGGAGCACTATTGGATGGGGGCTCTATTATTTCAACCTTGCCGTACCCGGGGGCACTATTGGAGGGGGGGCACTATTGGAGGGGGGGGGGGGTTGTATTGGAGGATCTACGGTACATGTAGCAACTAGCACTCGAACTATACATAGTACCTGATTTACTAGCACTAATTACAGTAGTTCAAAATCTTTATGTGTCTGACATCACGGTGCGTTCCAGCGCTACATGCCTTTGCTTTGCATGGTACGGTACTAGTCTAGTATCGATGGAGTTTGAAATATTCCACATAATGCCCTGTCCTATACGGTGTGGTTGGGATTTTCGTCGTACCGAAATTGCGCGTGGACGATTCAGACGCGTAATTTGCGTATTTTTGTTGTTCAAAATTTTTTCGAAGTTAATGTTTTTTTTCGTAGTCACACTGCCATTAGCATACGAACGACACGCGTATATAAGAACGTTTGACACAACGAAAAACACGCGACTTGGAAGCAACAAACCTAAGTAGTAAAAGGGGACAAGACAAACAAAATGGCCTAATCAAACAATCGTTTTTCAGCTGTGATTGCCGTTTTGCTGCGTGTCCTATGGTTCAAGCAAAGTCAGTCTTTATTTTTCATAAACGGTTACAAAATTCTCCGAATTGTACAACAATATCAAATTGGCTATCAGTTCTGAAATTGTATACATCCAATTTTTAAATCTTTTATGTTGCTGGTTTCGCACTGTATATATTCAGATATGAAAGCTGACTTTCGAGTAAACGGAAAAACTCAGTCAACAGAGGCTAATCTAGCTATTACTTACTGGCTACTACCAAAGCACAATGATAAATTGGTAAATAGCTAATAAATAGACGAATTCCAAACAGAACAAGTAAAGCAACATAGCAACCAGCCAAAAGGACAGTGCCGCCAAAAAAGATCTGAGAAAACAAACAGTCACAAGAAGATTTGAGGCTCCATCCATCCCACCAATTGAAATTACGCTGGAATTGAACCCAAAATTTCCTTCTTTCCGACAGTACTCATTCATCGCGTGGTCTATATGCGAATTTCTCCATTTTCCAAAGTCAAATACGCAGATCAATCGGCTTTGGCTTCCTCCGCTTGAGCGGGGCCTTTCAGATTGATCGATTTCCAATCGGTGTCCATCGCAAGATTGCCTAAACCGTTGTTGTTGTTGTTGTTGTTGTTGTTGTTGTTGTTGTTGTATTTGGTGCAACGCTAGGAGGCCGTCAATGGCCCATATAGCATACCTGTAACCGAGTCTGGAAGAGTGGGGAGGGGGGGGGGGTAAATGGCCGAATTCTGGAAGGTGGGGTGTCTGAACTGGGGGGTAGCTGACCATTCTTTGAGTTATACTGGCACTTTTTGGTCAAAAATGGGTATAAATGGGGTCTAAGCAGTGTTATTTAGCTTTTTTATGGTCACATAACAGTGAAAAGCACTAAAATACACCAACATTTACTCACTTTTATCGTTTTAGACAGGGTGAAATCCCTTGGGAACATTCTTGGGGGGAGGTGGGGTTGGGCGTGACTAGAACATTCTCCCCCAAAATGTGGTGCTCGCTTATGTGGAGCTACATTTAGTACGGTAAATAGTGCGGTACACTATTAAAAGGAGGCATTAAGCATATCGAGAATAGAAGTGCGAATGTGAGCATACCGCAACGAAAATTGTTATTTTTTGTTGAGAGTAATGGTCAAAATTGTATCGTCGTTCTATATCTATTATTGATGACGGTCCAGGATTCTTTGACGAGAATTTCGTCAGCGCCCTCCTCAGATGCGCTAGGACAGATGATACCCAGTCAGCCCAATGGCTGCTGGCTCCCCATAACGGGCCGGAACTGTCGCTTCCAACCATACATGTAACCGGGTTTTTGAAGTGGGGGGGGGGGTCTGAGAGACTTCTGGGGGGGGGCGTGGGGGGGGGGGGGTACTCAGATTTGAAGAGGGAGGGGGTCCCAGAAGGGAAAAAAATGTTCCAAAATAGTGTCTAAATAGGCACTTTTCAGTCAAAAATAGGTTATAAATAGCGTTATTTAGCTGTTTTAAGGCCAAAATACACTGAGAAAGGCAAAAAGTACACTACTTTGTACAATTGTTGGCAAGTTGGAAAACTTCAGGAAAATTCTGGGGGGGGGGGGGGGGGGGGGGGGGGGGCTGGGTAGGGGTAAAATTCTGGCTGGGGGGCGGGCAACCCCCCCCCCCCCCCCCCCCCCCCCCCAGTTACATGTATGCTTCCAACTAGGTCTACTGGTTGCCCATGTTTGCCGACATGAGACCGAGATCAATCCAAGTGTTGCCGTGTCGACTTTCTTTATCCAAGACTTTGAAGAAAAAAAAGAACTGCTGGCGGGTCGACTTCGCTGCCTCCTTTTAATACGTACTTATGTTATAGGCTCAATAAAATGTGGCGTTAATTGAAGGCGCGTGACGACTTGGGGGAGAATATCCTAGGAACCGGGTTGGGTGGGTGTTGGAATTCTCTATGACGCCTTCCCGGCTAGAGCCGCAGAATTGGCCATAGTATATTTGGAAGAACGCCATTCGTAATCTAGCGCAGCGACGAGAAAATCCATTCAGAGGGAGGGAAGTCCTCGATCTAGTGGCTCCATCAAGAATCGAACCCAAGATGCCGATTCTCTACCACTACGCCATACGCCGCCCTGAATATACCGTCAAATACCGTAATCGCCGCCGGAATTTTTTTGGACCGACAGACAAACGCGCACGCACGCACGCACGCACGCACTAGTGCACTCGTGCCAGTCAGGCCAGTAGGTGGTCTTGATCCGCTCGAAAAAGTCGATCAGATTTTGACAGTCTTTCTTCATGAAAGCCTTGGCGGGAAGGTCCAACGGAAGGTAATAGAGCTGCGACAAATGACCAAAAGCGGTGGCGTCCAACTAAATTTGCATACCGGCAAACGTGCGTGTGAATACACCCGGAGTGCGTGCGTGCGTGCCGATGCGTGCGCGCGTGCGTGCGTGCCTGGGTGCGTGCTGGTGCGTGCGTGCCGGTGCGTGCGTGCGTGCCGGTGCGTACGTGCGTGCCGGTGCGTGCGTGCCGGTGCGTACCGGCGCGTGCCGATGCGTGCGTGCGTGCGTGCGCACGTGCGTGCGTGCCGGTGCGTGCGTGCGCGCGTGCGTGCGCGCGCACCGTCGTCGGTGTGTCGCCCATGAAATAGGGCTTCGTTCCCAAAAGGCGGCTGATGGCCGTCAAATCGTTCTCGAGAAAATGCTGAATTTCTTCGTCAGTGTATCTGTCAGTGCCCACCGTGTGCAGTTTCGTCTTGAACTAAAAATTCTATTAAAATATGTTTCTTAGCTTTTAAACACAAATATTCAAAGCTAAAGCGATTCACGCATGGAGCCAGGAGCCATCATACCAGCCTTCGCCCTCTCCTCCAACAAAAAAAAGCACTGGAAAACACCAATATTTACTCACTTTTATTATCGCTTTAGACAGAGTGAAAATCCCTTGGAAAAAATTCTGGAGCGGTCCGGGGGGGGGGGGGGTGGTTGGGCCAAAAATAGGGTGCCCCCCTGTTACACGTTTCACGCAGTGGTGCCCCGCTTGGGGGGGGGATACCCCTACCCAGGGTTGCACAATTAAAAAAAGTCTTTTTTTTTTTAAATTTAAAAAAAAGTTGGATTTTTTAATTAAAAAAATTCTCTGTTTTTGGGTAAAATTTAGCTTTTGAGTGGCAAAAAGGCGTTTAAATGGTGTTTAGATCATACATGTAACCGGGTTTTTGGAGTGGGGGGGGGGGGTCTGAGAGGGACTTCTGGGGGGGGCGTGGTGGGGGGTACTCAGATTTGAAGAGGGGAGGGGGTCCCAGAAAGGAAAAAAATGTTCCAAAATAGTGTCTAAATAGGCACTTTTCAGTAGAAAATAGGTCAAAAATGCCTTAAAATAGGCTATAAATAGCGTTATTTAGCTGTTTTAAGGCCAAAATACACTGAGAAAGGCAAAAAGTACACTACTTTGTACAATTGTTGGCAAGTTGGAAAACTTCAGGAAAATTCTGGGGGGGGGGTGGGGGGGGTGGGTAGGGGAAAAATTCTGGCTGGGGGGCGGGCAACCCCCCCCCCCCCAGCCCCCTCAGTTACATGTATGGTTTAGATGGTACAATTAGTAGTCATTCATGCATAAACTTGCTTATTAGCACCAAAACTAAGCTCTTTTTGGGGTTCCCAACTGGTTCCTGACATAGTGCGATGCCGTACACGACCATTTAGAGGCAGCGGCTTTGTCACCATTTGACTAAAATGATGCTAAACATGCTTCTAAAGGCTTTAGGGAAGCACTAGTACTTGTGTTTGATACTCTAAGAGGCTAAAAGTATGTAATAGTACAGGTATTGGCACCAATGATGGCTCCTAAGTCAATTAAAAAAAAAAAAATTCTATTTTTTTTTTAGTTAAAAAAAAAAAAAACTTGAAATTTTTTTATGCAACCCTGCCATTTCGGGACGACCCCTCCCCTGCTTTCAGTTTCTGGAGCTTCAAGCCAATTTGTCTTGTAAAAATGGCAAAAGGTGTGCCTGCTGCACTGTCTTTCTGGTACTCTGCAGCTAAAACGTATATAGAAATGGCGCTTAGATCACCTTTTGAACTGTTTTGGGTCCATTTTGAGACAAATAACTACCATTTTTTTGGCGCAATTCTGACGTACAAAACTCCATCCCGAAAATCCCAATTTACCCCACCCCCAGCGTTCAAAAAAATTGGCGATTTACCCCTCCCCTGGCCCAATTCCGTGGGTGGGCACCTATGGTTACACGAATGGTCGGATGGGGGTCCGGAGGGGGGGGGGGGGGGTGGGGTGTGTTGGAAAAATAGTTGGCCCTCAAAGCGCCCAGGTATGCACCATAGCCAGACAGTCCGTAGGCGAATCCATTACGATTTGAGGAATGGTGCGCGCGCGCCAACTAATGCACACAACGACACGCACGCACGCACGCACGCACCTCCCTTCCGAGACTCCACACGGCGATGGGTCTTCCGAGTTTCGCCCAGGTGGGCAGGCTCTTGCCAAAGACGGCGTCGCCATAGAAGTCGGAGGCGAAGGGCGCCAGCTGACGCGCCGTCACCCTGCGACGACGCTGCATGCGAGTACCCACCCATACCTGTAACTGGGGGGGGGGGGTGAAGGGTTCCCTCCCCCAATGTTTTTTTCCAACACCCACCCGACCACCCCCCCCCCAACCCCCAAGGGATTACCCATTTACCTTCGGCCCTTTCCCCCCCCCCCCCACTCTTCCAGGTCACTATCCATACACATCCATCCCTGCATGAGTCCGTTATCTATCCCTGCAATCATATTCCTTCCATAATGGATGACTGCATGTATTCAGTCAGTTCATTTTAACGTCATAAGACTACCATTTTAGGACAACTCTCAACCAGATTTCTGCCCCTCTTATAAAAAAAACCTAAAAAATACCCCCGGATACATATGAATTGTATAGTACAAGAAGCACACATGCGCGATTACGTGGAGACGCAAAAAGCGCACCAAAATAGCGAATCCTCAATGAGTCGCTCGATCACAAACGCCTGTGACTTTTGATTTTCATCCAAATGGCTTTCCATGCCATCTTTCTTGAAGAGGTCGGTCAGTTTTCGGATGATAAAATGGGAGTCGGCTGAAAAACATGGGTGCTGATTGGTCCAAAAGTCAGGGGGGGGGGGGGTGGCTCTGGGTTTCGAGGGTCTACAGCCATGAGCCATCCTGGATAAAATGGCCGGGATCGGAAATTTTGGAGGGGGGGGGGGGTTGTCGAAGTGGAAGATTTTGCACCAAAATAGCGCGTAAATCGGTGCTTTTTGCTCCAAAATGTGCCAAAAACAACGCCTAAATAGCACTTCTTCAGCGTTTTTGGGTCACACTACACCGAAAGGAGACACAAAAACACGCATATTTACCCAATTCTTCAATAATGAGAGAATGTTCGCACTTAATACAATTTTTTCGCTACAAAAGTTTCAGTCAAGGATAATTTCACCGCTAGTTGTCGCGGGTCAAAATAGCGTTATTTCGGTGTCAATTGTCGTAAAAAAACACTGAAAAGGGCGCTAAAACCGAGAAAGTTGATCGTTCCAGAATTCTGAATAGGTTGAGAAAACGTGTGTGTGTGTGTGTGGGGGGGGGGGGGAGGGAGGGAGGGAGGAAGGCGATATCCACAACCAGCCCTTCTCTAAGTTTAGAATTTGGTAGTAACAAAATGAAAAACAAACAAATTTCTTTTCTCCGTTCAGTTCCACGAATGGAACTTGGCCGCGCGCCGATTTCGTCATCAATCCGCTGTTCACATTCTATAATTTGTTAATTTTCATTTCATGCACACACTTCACACGTCAGCGTTAAAGCTCGCACTATACCAGGATGAGCATTTTCATTATTCGAATCAAATAGCATATGAGCTAGACACTGCGAATCCCATCCCATCTCAGAATCCCACAATTTCTATGCGATCCGTACGGTATTATCCGTCGTTTCATTTTTCTTTAGTTTAAAACTACTTTTTGCTCCGCACCTTGTAGTTGATATCGGCCATTCGAAGCCAGGTTTCCAGTTTGAGGCTATACGGCGAGATAGAGGGTATACACGCGGCCCTCGGGTATTGGTACAGGTAGACAACGTCCTTTTCCCAGTCCGTTTTGCGTACCATGTTTCGCGCAGCTCCGTTTGTCGCTGCCACGTTCCGTTGCGTGTGAAGGAACTGCGGGCAATGGTTGGTTCGCGGCCAACAACTGTGCTGCGGAACGGCCAGACGACGGCGCAAAAATCGATAAGCCGCTATTTGCGGCGACATGAGAGTGGAGTGCGAATGCGTCAGCCGTCAGTTCGGAACAATGTTGAAGTGGAGCCGAAAGGAGGCAGTGTGGATACATTGGCCTTGCATTAAGTGATGCATTGCGCGTGCGCGCGCCATACCCACGGTTTACAGCTGCACTGCACATCTTGTTGCGAAGCCTCGACTGCAGTTGCACTTTGTAAACTCTGTGGATACAGTGATTTTTTGTGTGATCAGATGCAAGTGATGTAACGTGACATTTGCGTTTGGCTTTGTCTTGATGGCTGACATTGTCTACGCCTCACGGTGTGTTCGGTTCGGATAGCCAAGTTATGACAGCTTTAGGCAGAGTGCATTGTTTTTCGCACCAAAATACCGTGTGGGCCACTTCCCAAAGTATCTCTCTTGATTTCATTCAATTGGATGCTCCCTTTTCAAACAAGTGTTTAGAACTGATTGTGAGGGGTTTGTCAGCCAGAGCCAGCCATTGCGTTTGCAATCATAAAACTAAAAACTAGTTGCACAAGTAAAAACTGAAAACTGATTGCGCCCAATCCGTAAAAACTCGTTGCAGCATTTGCAATTGATGAAGCAACTTCGCTTCAAATTCGTTGCTTCGCGAAGCTATTTCATTGTGGAACGTGCAGAAATTTCTTATGGGGCGGGGATATTTCTGCTCAGAAGGGGACACTTTTTGAGATTTTGTACAAACGAGAGCCGTTGAGACTTGCAAGCTGGAAGCAATACGGAGTAACGGCTCTGAATAATGCGTGCTACGCAACCGGTAAGCAGGATTCGCGCTATTTTTGCTTGTTTGTGGTTGCGCTGCGCTCTAGAACTTCTGAATTCTGAATTCGAGCAGCTGAGCAGCTTTTCAGCTCTCGAACTGAAGTCGTCCAGATCAATTGGCAAAAGCAGAAGACCGCGATCTCGAATGGAAGATCCGACACGACAATTAGATGGAGTGAGCTCAGGCGGCCGGCGCCCAATGCCCGTTTCGTCCTCCGCTCTCTCTCTCTCTCTTTTCTCCATCTCAAGTGAAAGTCAGTATTTTACTCGTTGCCGCGTTGAATTTTTTTTTTTTTGACAATTTCGCACTTCCTACAACAACCCCGCTCGCCAGCCAAGAATGCAGGCCGTGTGTCTGTGGGCGCTGCTCGCCCTCGCGCTGGCAGGGGCCGCTCCGGCCGCCAAGAAGGAGGCGGTGGACGGCTGCTGCGAGCCGACGTGGCAAGGCGTCGACGACGACAATGACGGCCGCGCCGAGAGCTGCGTAAAGCCGCTCTTCAAGCTCAGCAACGGGTGCGCGCTCCAGTGCGCCGCGCCACTGCATGTTGTTGCTGGATTAGGGGCAACGCTAGGAGGCCGTCGATGGCCCATGCAGCGTACCCATCTCCATGACGCCTTTCCGTTGAGAGCCGCGTAATTAGCCAAAGACATTCGAAAAGAACGCCACCTACTATCTAGGAACAGCGACGGGACTAGGAAATCCATTGAGAGGAAAGTCCTCCTACCGAGTCCGTAAGCTTGCGCGCAAGAGGCTGATTCTTTGCCACTAGGCCATACGTTGCCCGCGGCACTGCAACTACTGCTCGTGCACCCTCGTTCACAGTAGCGTAGACAGCGAGAAAATTGGCAGATTACCTGCTGCCTCCCCCCCCCCCACGAAATAGGTCGGTGTCGTTGTTGTTTACTTGGGGGCATGATTCTATTTAATATTATTATACGAGAAGACACTATTGGAGGATTTACGGAGTATGTATTTACGCACGGCACATGCAGTAGGCACAGTGCATACGGAGTTCATTGCTCCAAGGCTTGCTAACAAAACGACTGGGACAGTATACGCGTAACAAAGGGAATGTATAGGCCCACGACCTTCTTCGGGGCGCGTCAGCTGTGCCGCCAGCACGGCGGAGAACTCGTCTCGATCAAGACCAACAAGAGATTTTCGGCGCTACGCAAGCGTTAGTCCTTGCTTGTGCGTGCGTGCGTGCTTGCGCGCGTGCGAGCGAGCGAGCGAGCGTGCGAGCGTGCGTGCGTGCGTGCGTGCGTGCGCGCGCGCGCGTACGAGCGTGCGTGCGTGCGTGCGTGCGTGCGTGCGTGCGTGCGTGGGTGGGTGCGTGCGTGCGTGCGTGCGTGCGTGCGCCGCGTGCGTGCGTGCGTGCTTGCGTGTTCCGTATCCAGCCCAATGTCTGGGGTAATCGGTTGCTTGTGTTGGGGGCTTTGACCGATTGGGGGAAGACGGGGGAGGAGGGTGGATAGTGTCCTTTCGGATGCCCCATGCCCCAGTATTTCCGTATCCCTCAACAGTGTCTCCCTTGAATAGTGGCCATTTCAAAACAGACACTCCGCTGTTCTATTAGAGAATTTTGCCGTATAGGTATAGCGCATGATGCCAAATTCAGTGGAGCTGCCGCTCAAGGACGTGTATTGGCTGGGTCTGACGCGGCCGTTCGACCGGTACTCCACCTGGCTGTGGGAGACGGACGCCTCTGAAGCGGGGGCATTCTTCTGGCGAAAAGGATACCCCACGAAGCAGATGAAGGGCCATCCGGCCGATCTGCGCCATCTACCGCGCCGACCTGAGGGCGGTTGTCAACACCTTCCGCGCCCTCAACACCACGGCCATTGGGAAGGTACGACGATAGACGTGCCGTTCTGCGAAAAGCCCCCTCGCAGCAAGGAAATCTCTAGAAGAGCTGGAGGCCGCGAAAGAGACCGCGAAAGAAGCCGGCATGAGGAGAAACATCCATGACCGGCGCTGGATCATTCTTTATTTACAGGCAATTCTGGAGCGAGCGGCGTTTTTTGAGGATTTCGGGTGCATTTCCGGGTGGCGTTATTGAACAGCAGAACTGTATGCACTTTCCATGTGTTCTTGCAGCCATCAGCGCCTCTTACAAAAGTGAACTGCTAAAGCTCATACCAAATCTGTGTCCTAGGTCTGGCCGAGAAGGGGGAGGGATAAATGCAAAAGGCAAGTGGGCTGGGCAGCGGGCTGGCGACGAGCGGCGACGACGGCGCTGACGACAGCTGGGGCTGCTGGTCTTGACCGCGCAGCTGCTGACCGGCGGAGGAGGCAACGGGGTGAGGTATCAGCTCGGAAGCTGGCGGCAGGTGGGAGGCACAGAGCTCTTCCCAGGACCTGCCCGACCTCGCGCCCCTTCAACCTCGGCCGAGAGCGGCGGCGGCTACTCGCTCTCCCTCTCCTCCAAAATTCGAAAATCGCCCGCCTTCGTGGCCCTCGATTCCTGCGCGCTCGCCCCCTCTTTGCTCTCTCCCTGAGTTCGACCCTCGGCTATTCAAATGGAGAACGAGAACATTCTGGCAAAAGATAAAAATAAGCAGTCTGCCCGTTATAAATCGGAAAGTTGAGCATAAATCAAGTCCGTATCGGTGGGGTGTTGGCTATAAATCGGGCGTAAACGCAAGCTTGGGAGAATACCGTAAATCTTCCAATAGTGCCCACGGACTAAGAAGTACCAGTACGATTTGCGTAATACAGGAACACAAATCCAGCAGTAGCTAAGTAAATAAATAAGCGGTGTGTCACAGCTACAGCCAGCTACAGCTACAACCACAGCTACAGGTTGTACGTACATATGGTGTCCCAGGGGCACAATTTGAGGATTTACAGTAAGAGCAATCACGAATCCAACGAGATTCTAATAGACTTCGCCAAGATCGCCTCGACGCTTCCCAACCTGGCTCACATGACCTTGCGATGTGTACAAAACCGTCGTGAGAAGTTGAGAACGGCGTTGGAGCGCGCTGAGACGCCATACATCGTGGAATCAGCTGGAGAGGATTGCGGGAGGGTACCTTTCGCCACCGAGGCTTTTGATCTCCAGCCGGCTTAGCGTTACGATTTACGCACGATAAACGTACTGAATTGCTTTTACCTTGAACCAATAAAATATGTACCGATATATTGTGTGCTTGAAGAGTCACTGGTATCGACAAGTCACTGAAACGAACCAAGCACGTGTTAACAGGGGCGGGGCATATGCAATGTACAGGGTGTATCGAAACTATACGCTCCCCCCTGGGGAAAACTCGTTGGACGGATTTTGCTGAAATCTAACATACCGTAATCCCCCCAATGAACGCCCTGGGCGTTCATTTTTTCAACCCACCCTCGACCCTGGGCGTTCATTGGGGGGGGGCGTTCAAAAACTCAACTACTAAATGGCGTTGCAACAATGCTGTGCAGACCCAATAATCGTTAGTTAAACATGAAAATTGCACAGTTATTGGTGCAAATCGCCTTCTTCAGCGGCTAAACAATAGATGTTCTAGCGCGTACAGGCAATATACAGTACCCAAACGTAGGATTCCTCTTGACAGTACCGGTTTTGACAAGCATATCACTGCATAACTGTGTTCCAAAGCACGCCCCAGTGCGTTCATTGGAGAGTGGGCGTTTATTTTTCAACCCACCCTCTACCCTGTACATTCATTGAAGGGGGGGGGGCGTTCATTGGAGGGGGGTTCTTTGGAGGATTTGCGGGTACAAGTAGGCCCAACAAAAATACATCACCCAAATAAATTTCACGCAAATCGAGTAAGTGCGCGTCGAGATAGGAGCAATCATCTAAGGTACAGTAAAAAATCTTGCTGCTGTCATCACTTCACCCGTTTCTTGGAGAATTAGCAGTGGTGGGCCGACGTCAGATCGGTCGGTGATGGCCAAGTCATGCGGCTCTCTGTTCCAGTGCTCGGTGACCCATCGTTCCGATCGCTACAGCTTCTGAGGCCTGAGCCACCCAATTTCTGGTGATGAACTGTGCACCTGCACCTGTGCACCACGAGTTTCGGCCTGATCGGTGAATCGACGCGGGTTTTACAGGCTCTCAAGTGGAAAGGCCCGATTTTACACATTTGTGTGCATTTCTGCGCCTCTTCTGTAACTTTTGAAGTTTTAAAATTTTTTGTTGCAAATTTGCATGCTCTGTTGTTTCCTTGATTCGCACTCTCTTCTAGCTGATTTTCCATGATCAACCAAGGATATTCGTGGGCTAAAGCAGCAGATGCGTAGAATGTGGAGAACTGTGGCGCATCCAGCAGCTGTGGTGCATCCAGCCGCTGCTTGCAGCTTGACTGAAGGCGTCCCCCTTCTTGTTCCAACCCAACGGCCCTCTTCAGGGCCACCGCGAGGTCAAAGACCTACTCTGCGCCTCCTCGCGGCGAACCTTGGGCAACGTCGCTTATGCGGCGGCTAACCAGAGAGGCACAAATGCGTAAAATCGGGACTTTCTACTTGAGAGCCTGTAAGACACGCACCGGTTAACCGATCAGGCCAAAACTTTGCGGAACAAAACCTCCGACATGGCATTACAATCCTTCAAATTGTCAAAGAATCTTCGTTGGGCGATGCCGCTCTGCTGCTGCCAATTTTTTGCAGTGCATTTGAGTTTGGGAGCTGAAGGTTTCGCAGCTGCCCGAAAGGTGTAGGTATTTGGTGAATATTGGAGCGCCAGCGGCCGCAAAAACACTTCGTGAGATTGCTGAAGAGTCGTCCAGCGAGTGCACGACAAGTATGTACCATACCCGTGGGGCAGCGTATGGCCTAGTGGCAGAGAATCGACCTCTTGCGCGCACAGTTCCGGGTTCTTATCTTGATGGGGCCACTAGATCGAGCACTTCCCTTTCGATGGATTTTCTCGTGCCATCCTGACCTAGAGTACCGATGGCGTTCTTCCGACTGTCTTTGAAGGACAGGAAGCCGTCATGGAGATGGGTATGCTATATGGGCCATTGACGGCCTCCTAGCGTTGCCCCCAGGCTTGGGAAAAAATTTTTTTTTTTAATTAAAAAACAATTTTTCAAACTTTTTATTAAATCTTTCCAGAGGCCGTTTTAAACGGTAAATGAATGTTGCAGAAGGTGTTTTATGCCTAGTAGAGTGTCAATAACAGCTAACTAAGGCATTAAAGCCTTTTCAAGTCCACTTTTCACGGACGCAACAATTGTGTTTTGCCACTTTTTACTACTGTCAGTTTTTTATTGAGTCGGACTACGACTAGGACTATCGAGACGTGGTTAGACGACGTCTGGAACACCTCAAATAGTGCTAATTATGGTTATTTAGCTCATCCAGGATGCTACTACGCTTAAACGCACTACATCCATCGTTTTTTTCCTTCTTTTATCACTTTATAGACAAATTTGACAGTTTTTTTTAATTTATAAAAAAATGCCACTTTTTCTTGACTTTAAAAAAGATTTTTTATTTTGCCCAAGCCTGGTTGCCCCAAATCCAACAACAACAACAACAACAACAACCATATAGGTACACAAGCGGGCCAAACATGGTCTCTCGGGGGTTACGGTCGCCGAGTTCTCCAGCGCAAACATGTCCTTTACCTTGTTAGCTAAGGGTCTGATTCTGATTCCGATTTATCGGCATTGATCGGACCGATTGCATTCCGATTGAACAATGAGTGTCCGAGCCACACCCACTGTTTTCACATTGCAAACATTGCTAATAAGCAACGAAGGCGGAACACAGTGCAGTAGATGCTGCACTGGAAGAACGCAGTCATACATACCGTTGACACATCAAGAGTTCGTACTAGCTTGGCACACCGCTGCTTTGCCAACTACAATAATACCATCATGCCTGTAACTGTAACCATAAAATGTTACAGTGCGTTTCTGGGAGGTGGGAGGTGCATAAAGTTGTTCAAGAGTCGGGTTCTCCAAGAATCACAGAACAGCAAAATGGTGATAAAAAACTTGATAAATATGCAGGGTAAATTGTTAAAATAAATCAACTTAAAATAGAACGAAGTTGGAGCGCGGATGCAAGGCAGATCTTCTGAGCAGATGTTGCTCCAACTGGGATCCCACTGAGTCCTTGTGTCCTGAATGAACACCACAAAAGACAACAGAAGACAGAATTACGGACTAAGGATAAAAATAATTTGACCACGCTTTTTCCTCGAATGTCACCGATTTTCCTGGTGCTTTTTTTTATGATGAAACAGCATCCAATTTGAGACGTATTTTTCTATTGGGGAATATATGTCAGAATCGACCTCATCAGTCACAAGCGTTTAGTGAAGTTTTTTTGCATTTATCCAATTTTCACCAAAACGATGCAGGATGACAGAATCGCTACCGATGTTCTAGGGGTAGTTTTTATGCTGACTTCAACCAACAAGTTCATTTTTACAGAGCGTTTTTCTTTAAATCGTCTAAGCTGAGGGTGTTATTATCGTCTAAGCTGAAGATGCTATTCTAAGGCAACAAACCACACATACCCACACCACCCCATACCCTAACCATACCCTATCGCCAAGAAATGGCTAGAGATTGTGGCAAGAAAAAAATGGCTCATATTGAACAATTGTTTTTTAATAAAAAGCTGCACAATCTTTCAACGAAGAATTGCTTATTTTTTAATAAAAGACGATAGTTCGTTTGTTTATCACCAATGTAGAGGGGATGCAAGGTCACGTTGTTTTCAAGAACCATCTTTGCCCGTGACGTACACTTTCACACAGCTCGCGGACATTTTAGTGTTCGATGATTCAGGTTTCTTGCGCCTTTTATCCTTTGCGCTGTCCTCTTCGTCGCTCTTTTTATCCTGAACAGGGGATGCTGTAAATTCGAATTGTCAATTCAACAACTGCGGATGAAATTACTGTCAACGTCATGCAAAAAGCATACGCGGTCAAGCCGATTCTCCACTCAAATACTGGGAAACATTCGGCGTCAACCGATTTTAAACGCAATCAAACCGTAAATCCTCCGATTGTGCCCCGGAGCATTCTTGCTTCGGTCCATACTTATTTATCGTCTACAGTATACTCTATCTTAATCGTAAAAATTGTCCATAGTTAGTGACGCGTTCAGTCAATGACTTGTCTACATGTAACGCGTATCATTCTGTACTCTATGCTTCAGGACCACGGGGCACATCGCAGGCGGGCCACTATTTTTCAATCTTTCCGTACTAGCCACTATTGGAGAGAGGAAGCCCTATTTGGAAGACTTACGGTAGGTGCACTATCAAAAGGGAAGCGAGGGAAATTACCAGTGTGTATCATTCACTGCAACAAACAATTTCCTTAAAATAACGGACCTTGGACCGCGGCTTGCGGCTCGACTTGGAATCGGCGGATGCAGCTTCCTTGATGGGGCGGGCGCCTTTCAGTTCGACGCGTTCCACTTTCACTCCCCACGGGGCCGCCCCTTCGTCTAACGCCATCTGTAGTAGGGGCGTGTTCACGCTTCACGCAATGACACGCACGCACGCACGCACGCACGCACGCACGCACGCACGCACGCACGCACGCACGCACGCACTCACGCACGCACGCACGCACGCACGCACGCACGCACGCACGCGCGCGCCCACGCTCGCTCGCGCGCACGCACGGATACACGCAAGCTGGCACGCACGCACGCACGCACGCACGCACGCGCGCACGCACGCACGCACGCACGCACGCACGCACGCACGCGCGCACGAACGCACGCACGCACCGGCACGCACGGACTACCGTAGGTACATGTGGACGCGTACCAACCTGCGCGACCTCTGCAATGTGCTCACCCTCGGCCAAGATCTGCGACAGTGTTCTGGTGCCTAGAGCAGCGTCCACTTCTTGAACAGCAGCTGTTCGTGTGTTCGTGTTCGTGTGTTCGTGCAAGGGAGCTTACACAAGACGGTTCGCAGCGTGGTCTGCGCCAGCAGGCGCGTGCTTTGTTGGGCGTCCTCGACGTTTGTGACTGCGCTCAGAGGTTCGGCGACGTGGAAGTGCACCACCGCCTCCACGGCTACGGTCGCGCCGTCTTGGGTCCGAATCTGAAAGTTGGGCGCTGAAATCTGAGAAGGAATCTGAAACTTGAAGAGAAGTCCTCTTCGTGGGGCGTAGTGGTCTTGGGAGGTTGTATACCGTAAATCCTCCAATAAAAGCCTCCTCTCCAATAGTGCCCTCTGGGGGGGGGGGGGGGTAATCAATTTTAAATTCGCGCCAAAATCAAATTTTGAATGCTACCCAGGTGCATTAAAAGTGCATGCATGGTGTGTAATCATGTGTGCAATACACGTATTTCAATTAAACTTTTAAATTCCGGTTACCTGTGTGCATTTTAAGGCATTTTTATGTTAAACTTTGCTGCAAAATTGCGGAAAATCTGACGAAATTAATATTGACCCCTCTTGAGCGACAGTGAAACAATAGTGCCCCGTGGCAGTATTGGAGGATTTACGGTAATTATAGGGGGGCTGATCATGTGGGGGGGGGAGCATTAGAGGGTGTACGGTATCCCAGAAGACAAAGAAGGCAACGCTTTTGCGGATGAACGAACAATGAACAAAAAGTGCCCCCCACGCTATCCACGTCCACAAAAAACTGTTATTGAATTTACTGAGTGCATACACGCGCGCGTGCGTGCACCTGCTGCGTGGGCACGTCAAAGGAGCTGGTGCGCAGGTCCACCGTTCTGTAGGTGTCGGTACAGGGCAAGAGGAAGAGCAATCCTTTAACTTTTTTTTTATATAACAAAAATGGAAAAAAAGACGAAAATTCACCCACCTGGTCCTTTGGCGCTGGGCCGCACGCGGCCCAAACGGAAGATGACGGCTCGCTCGTGCTCTTGCGCGATCTAAGAAGTGGTTACGGTAGCTATGTGCGTACGTGCGTGCGTGCGTGCGGGTTACTCCCACCCCCCAGACCCGATTGAAGGCGTGGTGCTGGTGATGTGACCGACCCACCTTGAAACAGTACCACAGCGACACTGGGAATGTCATGAAGACGGCCAGATATGAGAGGACGATCAGAAGCATCGCACAGCAGCCCTGGCCACGCTTCGCATCTGAACGAGTTGTACGTACGTGAGTTTGGGTTCTTGGCAGTGGGCTCTGAGTCGTTTGCAGGCGCGCCACTCCTCGAATAGAAGCCCACCCCTCGCGTCCTTGTCCAAAGGCCCAGGCGCGCCTGACGACGGCTCAGTGGGACTGGGCTGATCTATCTTGGAGTACTGCGGCGGCGGCGGCTCGTCGGGCTGCTTCTCCTGCTGCGGCGCGAGCGCGTACCGCTTGCCCTTGTCCATGTGCGAGTGGACAGTACGACTGAATAGCGTCTCCGGGCCTCAAGGAAACGGCTGGTCACAAGCAGAGCCTCTTCTACGATTGTATATACTCGATCAACTCAGTCGATCGGCTACTCAAAGCCATGCCATGCTTAGAAGGACTTACTGCGCCTTTCAACGCAACCGGCTCCAACTTGAAGAATAACAGTGATTCACATCGCAACTTCCCTCCATTGGCTCCGTTCTTTCGCGTCCGCCCCGCCTGCGTTGGCTGCTGGGTTGTTGGGCAGGCAGGGCAGAGGCAACGTCGTTCAAAATAATCGATTTGCCGTCCTGCCGTGTCTGTGCGTTCTTCACCCCCCCCCCTCTGGTTGTTGGCACTATGCTGGGACTGTTGGCGATAACCCTTCGCGACGTTGATCGTCCGGTCAGCGTCCGTGAGCCACAGATTCAACCAGTCGGAGCCGACGCGCTCCTCCAGGAGTCAACTGGGGCCGCGTCTGTGTGGTTCAGCGATTGGAGAACGCCTGCCTCTTCTGAGTCTTCCCTGGTAGACAAAAAGAAGTTTCAGCAAACATTTACAAAAAATTATTAAGGAAAAATTTGCAGGCGGCTGCAAAAAAAGGAGAATATGTGACGCTCTATTGTTGAAGTCCAGTTTGAAAACGAGTGGTATTAAGGCAGGCCCCATTGATTTTATAGCCATTACCGCATTGCAGGTGATCAACTTCAGTTTGAACAAACCATGTATAAAATCCGAACCAAACGCAGCAACACGTCACATATTCGGCGTTTGTTGCGTTCGCCCGCAATAGAAATGTGCAGCAAAAATAACGGCAACTGGAACTTACTGACATTTAGCTAGATTGAATGTGAGAAATCGGCATGTGTCCATTGAACCCCCATGCACACATGTACGTACGCACGCACGCACGCACGCACGCACGCACGCAGCACACACGCACACATTAGGGCACTACACAAATGGCTGATGGCACAACACAAATGTTGTACAAACAGTTTGTCATTGGGTGGATGGGAAGGGAATGGAGCAGGATTGTAGTGCGTATGTATGTCTTGCCTACACATCACCAACTGTACATCATCAACTGACCCACATGTCACAAGTTTTAGCATTGTGCCGATTGAGTATGCAGGGCATACTTTGACAGCGTCAGGTCCATGGTAATGGGTAATGAATGATAACGTCTTGTTAGAGACATGAGATATGAGTTGATGGACGTTTGTGTTTTGGCTTGACTGATTGACATGGCTCGCACAAAAAAACGCCGAATATGTGACGTGTTGCTGCGTTTGGTTCGGATTTTATACATGGTTTGTTCAAACTGAAGTTGATCAGCTGCAATGCGGTAATGGCTATAAAATCAATGGGGCCTGCCTTAATACCACTCGTTTTCAAACTGGACTTCAACAATAGAGCGTCACATATTCTCCTTTTTTTGCAGCCGCCTGCAAATTTTTCCTTAATACAGTGTTTTTTCGTAAGATGAGGGTTGTTTCTGTAATTCAACACCTACACGCACGCACGCACACACGCACGCACGGTCGCATGCACACACGCACACCACACACACGTACACTGCCATACAGTGTACCTGTGACTGTATCGAACAAGACAAAGTTGAAGTAAAGAAAAGTACCAAGAGCATACCAGCACTCGTTCCTCTGATCACCTGACCCTGAGCTGGTGAAATTGCGCAGCCAGCTTGGCAGCAGAGGTACACAACAGTTTCCAAAGGGCGTGCCTAGTGCCGTCCAATCCTCGATCCTAGTGCCTGGTCCTACTAGGGCTCCAATAGAACCGACCAATAGCATGTGCCCAACACTGGGCGAGCCTGCTGTTGATCGTAGCTCCCAGTTCTGTCAGTCGACTGATCTATCGATCCTATTCATTGTTCCTAGATGGGTGTCTAGTGCTGAACCACTCCTCTAGTGATACTTTGTTGCATTTCTTCAGTTAGCATATTCTCCTTCTATTGACTTGTCTCTGGGTTCAGACTTCGGATTAGATCGGTTGTTTAGGATAGGTCATTAGATCGGTCGCTTACGATAGGCCATTAGATGCAGTTAGTTGCTGCACTGTTTAATCCATTCCATGGCATGCCAAATAGACTGTACTCGATCAGACGCATCGATAGAGGCCCACCTTTCTGCAAAACACGCATATCATGCACATATTCTACTCGTGTTTGTAGTGTGAAAAGTGGTTTGCATGTCATACATGAGCGGTGTACAATATTATTCTATCCAAAAGTATATGTGCAGTAGTTTGTCTGCACTACACTGCTCGCAAACGCTGTACTGCTGCTGTTGTTGACGTGCACCAGTGCAGACTGTGGAAAAAGCCTCCAGAAGCACATTTTTGGGCGTTTCCCCTTAAAGGGGGGGCTCTAGTTTCCAAAATTCTTGAGATAGTGATGTGGTCAGCTGCGGGACACGCCTGGGAATCACGTCCCGTTCTTACTTTTCCAACTTAATTCTAAGTTTTTCGAGATATTTCCACTTAAACCTCCGAAATTTGAAATCCTAGAGTACCGTAATCTTACTTTGATTTGCTTATGCGGGGCGTCAAGGGTACATTTTGTGTTGGGATTGCGGCGTATGGTGGCCTCACCACACCGAGATAGCAACGCGAGAAAAATTTTTCGAAAGTCATCGTATGTCTACAAGCGGGGCCAGGAGGACGGACAAAGCGGCGGACAGCTACTGCGGGGGGACACAGTGGGTACAGTGCACCGCCGAATAGTACGCTCGGTGATACGAACGCGTTTCTTTTAAAGATGTCGGCATTATCGTTTGAACAATGCGCTGCCGAATGTTTGCATCAATTATTCGACTAGCTGCGACTATATTTTGCTAGCGCACGCACTGATCGAGCGCTTCTTCAGCATAAGGAGAGTCGATTTCAGGTTAAAGCTCTGTTTAGATGGCGTACGGTGGGTTTTGCGTAATTAGCTAAAAAGATTACGGCACTCTAGGATTTCAAATTTTGGAGGTTTAAGTTGAAATATCTCGAAAAACTTAGAATTAAGTTTGAAAAGTAAGAACGGGACGTGACTCCCAGGGGTGTCCCGCAGCTGACTACATCATTATCCCAAAAATTTTGGAAACTAGAGCCACCCCCTTTAACGCGCAGTAATACTGCAACGCGCTGTGGCATGTACGATCCCCCGATGAATGCGCTTCTCTTGCGCCATAACGCGCCGAAATCGGTTCAGGCAATCAAAAGTTATAGGCGATCGAATATCCGTATTCTCGCGCGCGCAAGTGCTCACATATTAGGGTTGTACGCTGACGCGTACACCCTGATACAATGTGTTTACAATGTGCTACTTGCAAACGGCTTGACGTATATGTGCGTACGATGGCGCGATCGAATCCGCTCGACGCCGAGATGTTCTTTGGGGGGGATGGGGCAATAGCTGTATTAAAATGATACGGTAATGGCGATACATTGTACATAGGTGCTACATTATGTGTGTGCGAGTGCGTGCGTGCGTGTGCGTGCAGTTGTGCTGTATTGCTGCATTGTAGCGTAGTGATGTAAAGAATCAAAATGATCGTTATGACTACGCGGTCAACTTTTGTGTTTTAGGCGAAGTGATGCGACGTACCCACATCCAGTCATTTTGTGAAGCAGCCGATTTGATGGTGTGCGTAAGTGCGTGCACATCTGCAGTGCCATATCGGCTCGTCGGAGCATAGCGGTGTAAAGAATCAAAATGATCTACACGTGCAGGCGGTCAACTTTTGTGTTTTAGCCAAAGTGATACGACCTACCCATATCGATATTTATCGATTATTCTGGAAGTGAAAATATTTTGGTGCGTCGGATCGTGTTGACTTCAAGGAATGAAATGTTCTCCATCGAAGGGTGATCAACTTTATTATTGATGTTTATGACATCCGACCTACCAACACCGAAGTATCGCCAATTTCCGTTATCGGTATAATGGGGGGTGTCATTTTGGTGTGTCCAATTTGGTCCAATTGTCCAAAGTGACCTATTCCACATCGGGGTGATCAACTTTGTCCTTTATAGCAAAGCTGTGCGATCAGCCATTGAAGCGCCTATAGCTGACAAACTTTTTTTCACAAATTTTTAATTGCCAATATCTCATTATGTGGTGTGAATTTTGAAAGTCTGGCAAGCTTCCTAGACTTACGTTGTGTAACTGTTCACGAAACTCAAAAAATATTTGGGGGTTTACTCGGCACCTTTTGGAGATTTACTCTTGGTAGAAACAGGCCCAAAAAAACGACTATGTCCAAAAATACGCATAAAATTGGCAATAACTCAAGATTGGTAAGACGTAGGCACTCGTGCTTTAGAGGGCAAAGTTGTTGCCGCGGATTCCATAGACGTGCCAAGTTTTATTCCTATTGGATGCGGCATTTTCGAGTGGTGGTCCAAAAACTGGGTGGAGAACACGAAAAAAAAAAGACGCCTTTTTGAAACATTTTTGGGCGTTTCCCCTTAACGCGCAGTAATGCTGCAACGCGCTGTGGCATGTACGATCCCCCGATGAATGCGCTTCTCTTGCGCCATAACGCGCCGAAATCGGTTCAGGCAATCAAAAGTTATAGGCGATCGAAAATCCGTATTCTCGCGCGCGCAAGTGCTCACATATTAGGGTTGTACGCTGACGCGTACACCCTGATTGATGACTGCGACTGCCGCACGCTTCTTCGGCGGCTGAGAGAGCAGTTTGCGCCGATGTGCCGCTCCGCAATTCTTGTATGATGTCGCGCACACCGTCCCGACCCCCAAACTTCCATCTCGATCTTGCGCTTTATCGTTTTGCTTGTTGCCGCGACTCTGATGCCATGCAGTTACAGAAAAACACGCTATTCGCCAAGGGATACTGTTGTCCCGCTATGTCCCGATTGCCGGTACGCCACAGTGGATGGGAATATGGGGTGGATGGGATGGATGGGATACGCATGTGGATGGGAAAACCGAGTTCAGTTGCACTGTACCACCACAGGGCCAAACAGCATTGGCAGCGGCGGATAGTCTACCAAAACTAATGTAGTCAGCTACATAGACAGACATAGACATAGACATGACTAGCGATGTCACCAAAAAGTCTGAACACTTTTTTGTTTTTTAATTTAATTAAAAAAGTGCAACTACTTATTGAACACTTTTTTACCTATTAAAAAATATTTGCCTTCTTTATTTTTTAACTTTTACTTTTTGGTGACATCGCTAGACATGACATAGATTGGCATGGACGCATTGCACTAGGACATGGTTGGAGCCGGCTGGACAGCAGGTTGATCTCCTCCAGTGGCGGCGCCAGGATTCAAAGTTAGGGGGTCAGTCCAAAAGTTACAGGGGGCAATTTGAGAAGTTGCGGCTGTACAGCATACCAGGATGGTGCCAGCAACATTTGCAACATTTTTTTGGTTAAAAATCAGCGCTGGTCCAAAGTTTCCTCTACACCTTGCGCCGCAGGCGAAAATTTGGCTGTTGAACGTCGTTTTCTTCATTTTTGGCGTTGAAATTGAGTCGAATTTATACGCCCCTTCGCCCCTCGTCCTCCGCCTTTTGAGGCCGAATTTCAACAGGGGCTAGGCAGGTACCTTGTTGCAAAAATCGCAGTAACGATTTTGCATGCAACGAAGGTGCTTATATAGGTACACAAGCGGGCCAAACATGGTACACAAGCGGGCCAAACCTTGTTAGCTAAGGGTCTGATTCTGATTCCGATTTATCGGCATTGATCGGACCGATTGCATTCCGATTGAACAATGAGTGTCCGAGCCACACCCACTGTTTTCACATTGCAAACATTGCTAATAAGCAACGAAGGCGGAACACAGTGCAGTAGATGCTGCACTGGAAGAACGCAGTCATACATACCGTTGACACATCAAGAGTTCGTACTAGCTTGGCACACCGCTGCTTTGCCAACTACAATAATACCATCATGCCTGTAACTGTAACCATAAAATGTTACAGTGCGTTTTTCTGGAGGTGGGAGGTGCATAAAGTTGTTCAAGAGTCGGGTTCTCCAAGAATCACAGAACAGCAAAATGGTGATAAAAAACTTGATAAATATGCAGGGTAAATTGTTAAAATAAATCAACTTAAAATAGAACGAAGTTGGAGCGCGGATGCAAGGCAGATCTTCTGAGCAGATGTTGCTCCAACTGGGATCCCACTGAGTCCTTGTGTCCTGAATGAACACCACAAAAGACAACAGAAGACAGAATTACGGACTAAGGATAAAAATAATTTGACCACGCTTTTTCCTCGAATGTCACCGATTTTCCTGGTGCTTTTTTTTATGATGAAACAGCATCCAATTTGAGACGTATTTTTCTATTGGGGAATATATGTCAGAATCGACCTCATCAGTCACAAGCGTTTAGTGAAGTTTTTTTGCATTTATCCAATTTTCACCAAAACGATGCAGGATGACAGAATCGCTACCGATGTTCTAGGGGTAGTTTTTATGCTGACTTCAACCAACAAGTTCATTTTTACAGAGCGTTTTTCTTTAAATCGTCTAAGCTGAGGGTGTTATTATCGTCTAAGCTGAAGATGCTATTCTAAGGCAACAAACCACACATACCCACACCACCCCATACCCTAACCATACCCTATCGCCAAGAAATGGCTAGAGATTGTGGCAAGAAAAAAATGGCTCATATTGAACAATTGTTTTTTAATAAAAAGCTGCACAATCTTTCAACGAAGAATTGCTTATTTTTTAATAAAAGACGATAGTTCGTTTGTTTATCACCAATGTAGAGGGGATGCAAGGTCACGTTGTTTTCAAGAACCATCTTTGCCCGTGACGTACACTTTCACACGGTTCGCGGACATTTTAGTGTTCGATGATTCAGGTTTCTTGCGCCTTTTATCCTTTGCGCTGTCCTCTTCGTCGCTCTTTTTATCCTGAACAGGGGATGCTGTAAATTCGAATTGTCGATTCAACAACTGCGGATGAAATTACTGTCAACGTCATGCAAAAAGCATACGCGGTCAAGCCGATTCTCCACTCAAATACTGGGAAACATTCGGCGTCAACCGATTTTAAACGCAATCAAACCGTAAATCCTCCGATTGTGCCCCGGAGCATTCTTGCTTCGGTCCATACTTATTTATCGTCTACAGTATACTCTATCTTAATCGTAAAAATTGTCCATAGTTAGTGACGCGTTCAGTCAATGACGTCTACATGTAACGCGTATCATTCTGTACTCTATGCTTCAGGACCACGGGGCACATCGCAGGCGGGCCACTATTTTTCAATTTCCGTACTAGCCACTATTGGGAGAGGAAGCCCTATTTGGAAGACTTACGGTAGGTGCACTATCAAAAGGGAAGCGAGGGAAATTACCAGTGTGTATCATTCACTGCAACAAACAATTTCCTTAAAATAACGGACCTTGGACCGCGGCTTGCGGCTCGACTTGGAATCGGCGGATGCAGCTTCCTTGATGGGGCGGGCGCCTTTCAGTTCGACGCGTTCCACTTTCACTCCCCACGGGGCCGCCCCTTCGTCTAACGCCATCTGTAGTAGGGGCGTGTTCACGCTTCACGCAATGACACGCACGCACGCACGCACGCACGCACGCACGCACGCACGCACGCACGCACGCACGCACTCACGCACGCACGCACGCACGCACGCACGCACGCACGCGCGCGCGCACGCACGCACGCACGCACGCACGCACGCACGCACGCACGCACGCACGCACGCACGCACGCACGCACGCACGCACGCACGCACGCACGCACGCACGCACGCACGCACGCACGCACGCACGCACGCGCGCACGCACGCACGCACACACGCACGCGAGGCACGCACGCACGCACGCACGCACCGGCACGCACGGACTAGGTACGTGTGGACGCGTACCAACCTGCGCGACCTCTGCAATGTGCTCGCCCTCGGCCAAGATCTGCGACAGCGTTCTGGCGCCTAGAGCAGCGTCCACTTCTTGAACAGCAGCTGTTCGTTGTTCGTGTTCGTGCAAGCGAGAGCTTACACAGGACGGTCCGCAACGTGGTCTGCGCCAGCAGGCGCGTGCTTGTTGGGCGTCCTCGACGTTTGTGACTGCGCTCAGGGGTTCCGCGACGTGGAAGTGCACCACCGCCTCCACGGCCACGGTCGCGCCGTCCTGGGTCCGAATCTGAAAGTTGGGAGCTGAAATCTGAGAAGGAATCTGAAACTTGAAGAGTAGGTAGCCCTCTTCGCGGGCAATGTCCCAGAAGACGAGGAAAGGCGGCGCTTTTGTAGACTCTTTTTGACTATGAAATGAACGAAAGTTGCCCCCACCCCGCTCTCCACGTCCAGGAAGCGTTCCACCCTCCATAGGTACGATCGAGCGTCAAACAAAGTGCAGCCACTTACCGTAACTTCTCACAATAACTCTACATACCATAGACATGCGGTACAAGGCACTTTATGCTTTCGGGGGGGGGGCACTATTGAGGCATCATCGATGCATTACTATTATCGGGGGGCGGGGAAGCAGTATTAGAGGAGTTACAGTGCCCATACACTCCTTGCGCAATTCTACGAGCAACACATGCTAGTGAAAATCGTCTGACAACTCTCTGCCTTAGATACTGACTGACTCTAGGATGCGTAGAAGAACCTAGGAAAAGACATTAGAAAAAATTACAAAAAAAACGGTTATTAAATTTACTGAATACCGTAAATCCTCCAATAGTACCCCCGGGGCACTATTTTTTCAACCTCTCCTTACCCGGGGGCACTATTGGAGGGGGGGCACTATTGGAGGGGGGCTTCTATTATTTCAACCTAAAAATTTTGCAATGGTAATGCTAGTTTCGCTGTCAAAATTGCCACTTTCATTCGGTGATTTTGATCACTTTTGCCGCATTTAATGATTGATTTACCGCTAATAGTTGCTGAAACTTACTATTACTGGTGTAGTAGTAGTGTGTATACACGATATAAATGTACCTACCACTTTATTTTTGCCCATAAAAGGCACATGGCACAACATACCCCTTACCCCCGGGGGCACTATTGGAGGGGGGCTCTATTATTTCAACCTTGCCGTACCCGGGGGCACTATTGGAGGGGGGCACTATTGGAGAGGGGGGGGGGTGTATTGGAGAATTTACGGTATAGATACGCGCGCGCGCCTGTGCACCTACTGCGTGGGCACGTCGAAGGAGCTGGTGCGCAGGTCCACCGTTGTGTAGGTGTCTGCAACAGCGAGTGGGCTGGCGCGCCCTGACGACGAGCGACCGACGGCTGGCCACAGCTGGGGCTGCTGGTCTCTGACCGCGCAGCTGCTGACGGCGGAGGAGGCAACGGGGTGAGGTATCAGCTCTCGGAAGCTGGCGGCCGGTGGGAGGCACACAGCTCTTCCCAAACCTGCCCGACCTCGCGCCCCTTCAACCTCGGCCGAGAGCGGCGGCGGCTACTCGCTCTCCCTCCGTCCCCCAAAATTCCCGAAAAATCGCCCGCCCTCGTGGCCCTCGATTCCCGCGCGCTCGCCCCCCTCCTGCTCTCTCCCTGTGTTCGACCCTC
>JASAMY010002694.1:0-5000 GCA_030248085.1 Paralinhomoeus sp. GSCO2_6
TTTTATGCGGTTTGCTGCATTGGAACAACAATACGATGGCAATTTTTACGAGGGTATTTTTACGATGACAATCAGCGAGACCCATGCAAGAAAAATGTATTACTGTGCAGTTTGATTTTCAAGCAACTTTTGTCACTTACGGTAGCAATCCAATTCGAATGACAAAAGGCGGAATAAAAATGAAAGATGTTTCTTCAAAGGAGCTTCCTGAACTGTCTATTTGGTATGAGATATTCAAAGCGTCTCTCAAACCCAATGAAAATTTCTGGCTTAATTTGGCGACATCCACATGAAGCCGGGGAATGACTTGATCAAAGGTTGCCACAAATGCTGCTGGAGCGAAGCACTGTGCTCAAAGAAAAGAGTGGACCGACTGTCGGCGACGTGCGCCCTGTGCGCACTCAGTCCCCCAAGGAAGGAGTCAAAGCGGCCTTTACACAAAGCCCCTGGAAGTCGACCCGACTGGTGGCAGCCGAACTGGTGCTTTCGTTCATATTAAACAGTTCGATTGATCGATTTTGCTGATATTTCGACATAAAAATTGCCATCGTTTTGTCATTCGAATGCAACAAACCGCATAAAAAATTCGCTTCCTAGCATGAGTTATTTTTAAAGTTGGCGGGGTAACCCTGTCGCACCCTGTATATCCCAAGTTTCAGCTCGATTGAAGCACTGTAGCAGTTGTGGCGGGCTGGCGGCAAAACAAAGAGCGTCCATTATCCGTGGGGTGCATGGCAGCTGGAGTGCATGCTACATAGCATATGCGCGCATGCGTGCAGGTGTGTACGCGTATGTCTGTCGGCGCGTGCTGTGGCGTGCGTGCGTGCTTGGCGTGCGTACGTGCGCGTGTGCGTGCTTGGCGTGCGTGCTTGGCGTGCGTACGTGCGCGTGTGCGTGCTTGGCGTGCGTGCTTGGCGTGCGTGCGTGCGTGCGGGCTGTGGCGTGCGTGCGTGCTGTGGCGTGCGTGCTTGCTTGGTGTGCGTACGTGCGTGCGAGCGTGCGTGCGAGCGTGTGTGCGTGCGTGCGTGTGCTCAATCTGGCAATCACAGTCGGAAGTTTACAGTACATGCATGCAATATTGCCTGACACTTGACAGCTTGGAGTTACCTAAATTACCTACCTATAACCTAAAGAATTTGCCCGATTACCTACCTACCTAGCAGAAAGATCTAGCTTACCTAACCTAACCTACCTAAGGCCTTTTTGCGGCCAGTTTTACCTAACCTACCTACCTAAAAATGAAAAACGTCAAAATTGCCATCACTACTCGAGACTCACAGTCTCATGCTGACTGTAGAAGAAGATGGCCGTCAAGCGATTGAGAGCCATGAAGAGAACGCCCACCGTCTGCGAGATGGACATCTGCACCGCCACCGTGATCGACAGCGTCGACGCCACCTATACATACCGTAAACCCTATCAATAGCCCCCTTCTACAATTACACCCCTCCCTCCCTCCCCGCCTTTGAGTTGATTAGATCCACAATAACTAGCGCCCTACGCTAAATGGGCCATCGTCTGTAAATGGGCGATTTTCAGCGTCTGGCTGCATGTATACGGGCGCGTGTGTGTACGTCCCTGTACAGTGTACAGTGTGTGCGAGAGCTGCGCAGTGTACTTTTTCACTTGAAAGACCCCTCCCCACGCACGCACTTGGCGCCAAGAAAGCTCCCCACACATCGACCCTACCACTTTATTAGCTCCCCCCCCCCCAACTTGCAACCGTTCTACAGCCCAAATGAAACAATCATGGCTTGGGGTGGGGGTAATTAAATTATACCGTGTACAGTATACTCAATGGAGTGCCTGATTGAGTGCACCTTGGGGGAGAGAGGACATGCAACAGACAAGGCCGGGGAGCGTACAGACAGTGAATATGGACGAGGACTGCGAAAAAGGTCAGTTTAGGTGGACGTGATCAGATCAGACCGGATCGAAGAGCTCGAAGAAGTCGGTGAACAGCCCCATGATTCTCGGCCGCGACAGGATCCACTGGTGCGCGGCGCACTCAAAGTCCGCCAAGCCCATCCACAGGCAGATGGTAAAGAAGCTGCCCTGCATCCGAACGTCCATCCATCCGTCCGTCCGTCCGTCCGTCCGTCCGTCCGTCCGTCCGTCCGTCCGTCCGTCCGTCCGTCCGTCCTTCCGTCCGTGGCAAGCGCGCTCTCCAAAAACTTCTCCGCGCCTTGAGTCGCTCGTCGGTTTTCCTGCCCTGCCAGAGCGAGTATAGAAAGATCGCGTAGAATGGCAGACAGACCACATACGCCACCACAGAGCCCACCATTTGCCAGCAAAAACTATTATCGCAAGCAAAGTCAGACATTCTTGATGAAGCTCTGATGCGCAGACGATGCCGCCAGTGGTTGTATTGTATGCGAGAACAAATCCGAATGAGATCTATCAACTTTACCTGGCTCTGTCTGTACCTGCAAAAGTGTATGATGGGGGGGGGGGGGGTGGGGTAGGAAAGTCATGAGGATGAAGCCATAGTCGTTCAGTGGCGTACACTCCTCGCTTTCCAAATCTGGAGAAACCCACAATTGCCTAGAGGGATCAATATCACGCCACGCCGAAGCCATAGTCACGAAATAAGCAAAGCCAATCAAAGCAAGCATCCTAGACGCGCCTTGAGAAATATTGTCGTTCATGGGTTTCACAAAAAATACATTTCGGGGTTTACTCGGCTTTTTTCGAGTTTTACTCTTTCTCATTTGGTTTTTGTCTAATTAAAAACCGGAAACCTTCTTAATTTAATTTTTAATTTCTAAATAGGGCCAAAATACTTTTTTGATCTGATCTGAAATCGTCTGAAAGGCAAAAATTTCTATGACTGGGTGTATGTATGTGTATGTTTGGTCGCGCGCGTATGTGTAGATATGTATGTACATACATGTATTAAGAAAAAATTTGCAGGGGGCTGCAAAAAAAGGAGAATATGTGACACTCTATTGTTGAAGTCCAGTTTGAAAAGAAGTGGTATTAAGGCATATACCCACACTGATTTCTAGCCACTTCCGCATTGCAGCTGATCAACTCCACTTTGAACAAACCATGTATAAAATCCGAACCAAGGACAGCAACAAGTCACATATTCGGCGATTTTTGTGTTCGCTTGCAATGGAAGGAAATGTGCAGCGAAAATTGCGGCAACTGGAACTGACTGACATTTACATTAGATTGAGTGCGAGAAATTAGCACACGCCCTGTGGAACCCCATGCACACGCACATACGCATGCACGCACGCACTTGCGCACACATGCACGCACACACACACACGTAAAAAAAGCACAGACACACGCACGCACGCACGCACGCACGCACGCAGCACTCATGCAAGCATTAGGGCACTACACAAATGTTATACGAACAGTTCATGATTGGGTGGAATGCCGGAAGGGAATGGAGCAGGATTGTAGTACGTATATGTGCCTCTTGCCTACACATTGACACAACTAACTGGTTACCAACTGTACATCATCAACAACCAACATTGCAAAAGTTTTAGCAGGGGACCAATTGATTCGTCAGGAACTTTAGCTGTTTCAGGTCCATGGACATGGGCAATGACAACGTCTGAGAGAGATGAGATGAGTTGATGGACGTTTGCGTCGTTTTGGCTTGGCTGAGTGAGATGGCTCGCACAAAAATCGCCGAATATGTGACTTGTTGCTGTCCTTGGTTCGGATTTTATACATGGTTTGTTCAAAGTGGAGTTGATCAGCTGCAATGCGGAAGTGGCTGGAAATCAGTGTGGGTATATGCCTTAATACCACTTCTTTTCAAACTGGACTTCAACAATAGAGTGTCACATATTCTCCTTTTTTGCAGCCCCCTGCAAATTTTTCCTTAATACAGTGTTTTTTCGAAAGATGAAGGGGTTTCTGTAATTCAACGCATGCAAGCATGCACGCACGGTGCACACACAAACGCACGCTCGCATGCTCGCACGCACGCACGCACGCACGCTTGCACGCACGCACGTACGCACGCACGCATGCACGCACGCACGCGCGCACGCACGCACGCACGCACACAGACGTTCACTGACATAGGTTCACGCACAATGTACCTGTGACTGAATCGAACAAGGCAAAATTGAAGTAAAGCAAAGTACCAACAGCCTAGCAGACATACATGGGTGCATGCACATGCAGTTGTGCTATATTGCTGCGTCAGAGCATAGGGATGTAAAGTATGGAAATGATCGCCATGACTAGGCGGTCAACTTTTGTGTTTTTGCCAAAGTGATCGGACCTACCCACATCAAGTTTCTTGCGAAGCAGCCCATTTGTTGGTGTGCGTGCGTTCGTGCACATCTGTAGTGCCATATTGGTTAAAGCGCCTATAGGGCACAAAATTTGTGGCCCATTTCCAAGAAAATCAATCGATAATCGGATAAAATCGGCAATATCTCGAGATCGGAAAGCAGTGCACACAAATCCTTTGGCATGCAACATTGCCACCACTAGCCGGCTACACATACCAAGTTTCATCGAGATAGGCCCTGGCGTTCGCGAGCGGCGCTCCAAAAACCTGGCGGAGAACATGAAAAAAAAAAGCCGCAAAATTGGAACATTTTTGGAACTATTGACCCCTTACAGTAAAGCAAGGAAACGCGTTATGGCGCATTCGATGCCCCAGAAGAAGGCGGTTCATTTGCGCCATAACGCGCCAAAATCCGTTCAGGCAATCAAAAGTTATAGGCGATCGAAAATTCAAAAAGCCGCATTGAGAAGTCGTCACATATTAGGGTTGTACGCTGACGCGTACACCCTGATTAGGGTTGTACGCTGACGCGTACACCCTGATATGTGCGTGTGAAACTGTGTGAGAGTGTGTTAGAGTGTACCGACGTATGTGCGCTGCGTCTTTTTCCTTTGAAAATCGCCCCCACGCGCCATTGCGCCTACAAAGCTCCCCACACATCGACACTTCCAGTTTATAAGACCCCCTATAATTAGCCCCTCCCTATAATTATACACCCTTTCCGCGAAGAACA
>JASAMY010002694.1:10000-70617 GCA_030248085.1 Paralinhomoeus sp. GSCO2_6
CTACAATTGCATAGAAGGATCAATATCACGCCACGACGAAGCCATAGTTTCTAAATAAGCAAAGCCAATCAAAGCTTACTCGGCTTTTATTAGTTTTTAGTTAGCGCAGTTTGTGTAAATATGGTCGGCGCACACTGCTGCTCGACTGAAACCGCCCCCTCTCCCACTGGCGGATCCAGAAAAAAATTTCGGAGGGAAGGAATTTTGCAGAAGGGAAGGACCTTGTTGAACTTTTTGGATGTTGGGCCATTTTGGCAATGGTTTGGACACCTAATCGGTCCATTTTTTGACGATTAACGAACATAAACGATGCTGTTTTCGACCACCTACAAGCAACTTTTGTTGAAAACTAGGCCCACTAGGCGCGTTTCTTCTCCCACCGCCTATCCCGTTCCCCCCTTCCCCACCCCCTGGATTTCCGATTTCGGGAGGGGGAAGTCCCCCTTTCCCCACCCCTGAGGGCGCGTATGCACAGTTCTAGACTTAAGTTCGAGATTCTAGCATTTGCTTGAACTTGAGTCTTGACTTGAACTAGATGCTACTGACGTGGCGTATGCACAGTTCAAGCACGGCACACGCTTGCTCAAGACGCTACTTCAAGCAGAAGCTCGAAACTAAAACGTGATTTACGTGACCATTCTTCATATATCAACTGTAAAACGCAGTGAAACTAAGCATTCGCAGTGAAAATGAGTCCCTCAGCAGACGACAACCAAAGCTATTTCAGTCAATTAAAGCAAAGAAAATGCAAGGGACAAGTATACCCAGTTAAGCAAGCTAAGCAAGTTAAGATTAAGATTAATTAAGCCGAAAAAATCTACTGCACTTCCAGGCAGACGACCACTGTCCTTAGTTTTTTTAATATTATTTCCATTATGTGAGCGATTTCATGCCTGATATTTGCTAGTGAAGCGGTCGCTACCGCTTGTAGCCGGGGGGGTATAAACGCTGGCACTGGCACTGGCACTGGCACTGGCACTGGGGTATAAACGCTGGCACTGGCACTGGCACTGGCACTTTTTGGAGTATAAACGCTGGCACTACTGGCACTGGCACAAAGTTTGCTGCGTACAAATGTACAGTAGTTTTACAGGTCCCAGCAGTGCCTTCTCTGTGTGCCCTTACATACACGCGTACTCACTCAACTGTACTGTGGTTTTAGCGCTATTAGGCATGCGTTTGTGCTAGTGCCAGCGTTTATCCCATTTGTTCACTCAAACTGTGCGTGGGTTCTGGGGTGACCCAACACTGCAGCGTACCACTGGGTTGCTTTCCAAGACTAATACTTGCGAGAACGCACTGCATATATGCGCGTCGCGATCGTATTATGCCGAGTACTGAAGTGGACCTGGTGTCTGATTCTGAAACCGACCAGACAACAACAGGCGCATCCAGAACAGTTCTAAAGTGCTATTGCAATGGTATGCAATGCACATTGGGCAAATGTTCATACACGATCCATTACGTTAGATTATAACTTTAAAAACTATTGCAGGAAGCTTGACCTTCAAAAGCTTCAAATTCGACGGCTTGCCATGGCTAATACCAATAGACGTTCAAAACATTGGCTCCCTCCAGCGCGCTATCGACTTGCCGGAAAAACTTGAAATTGGTGGTCTACGGTTTCACTACAGAGGTCTCACACTCCATAGGTAAAATGCACTACGTGTCATACTGTAGCTGCAGAGAGGCTTCTCCCTGTCAACGCCCACCACGCGTCCTTCAAACGTTTTCTGAAGGCCTTTTAATTGAAACACCGAACAGCGCCTTTGGGACCGAGAGACCCCCCCCCCCCCCGCCTCCACCGCAATGCAAACCGCAATGCAACAAAATGCAATGCAAACCATTTCCGTTTCCTTTAGCAACGTGCACTTCAAGGCTTTGCTAAAGTGGCAAGGAAAGTGGCAAGTGTACGATGGAATGAGATCAAGCCAGCTGATCCAGCCATTCCATTCTCTAGGCCAACTAAAGACTGAGTCACCATCCTATGCCGTCTATGTCAGACTCTAATTTTCCTGTGTGCAATCGTGCGGTTATATTTCCACTTAGATTTCAATTCGTGCCTCAACTTTGTGACGATCGCGACGCGCATATATGCAGTGCGTTCTCGCAAGTATTAGTCTTGGAAAGCAACCCAGTGGTACGCTGCAGTGTTGGGTCACCCCAGAACCCACGCACAGTTTGAGTGAACAAATGGGATAAACGCTGGCACTAGCACAAACGCATGCCTAATAGCGCTAAAACCACAGTACAGTTGAGTGAGTACGCGTGTATGTAAGGGCACACAGAGAAGGCACTGCTGGGACCTGTAAAACTACTGTACATTTGTACGCAGCAAACTTTGTGCCAGTGCCAGTAGTGCCAGCGTTTATACCCCAAAAAGTGCCAGTGCCAGTGCCAGTGCCAGCGTTTATACCCCAGTGCCAGTGCCAGTGCCAGTGCCAGTGCCAGCGTTTATACCCCCCCATACAGAAAGAGGTGCTAATACAATACGATACTGAGCGAGACAGCGCACAGGTATATGCACGAGTTGAGAGGAAGAGAGAAGTTGCGCGCACGGGGAGACGAAAAGGTTCGTTGTTGTTGTTGTCGTTGTGCGCAACACGTAGCATTGCAACACGCAACACGTAGCATCGGTGTTTAGGTATTGGTCGCTTAATCATGTCACCGGGTCTGTTTTATGCAGGAGAGAGGGCGTCGGAATTTCCGCCTCAGATTCAGACACCGGAGATGAAGCTCGTCTCCTTCCTCGCTCCAGTCTCCGAGCCGGCTGAACGTGCCATGGATGTACGTACATAGGTAAATGCATTATGTAGTTGGAGCCACAATGCACTCCTATTATAGGGTTATGGAGAGTTTAATAGACCGGTAGAGTTAATGCAACTCCATGGACCGGCTGCAGCTCTGTTTTTTCGACCCGTCTAAAAGCGCCGGTTTGGGGGAAGTGCGATAAATCGGCGACGTGAATACGCACCTTCTCGCTTTGATCCCTACTACCAGCACAATAGGAGAGAGGGCAGTGGAGAAGCAAAGTATCACATTCAAGATGAGCCCAATTCATGGCGGAGCTGTAAAATGATTCGAGCTGCACACACCTGACATGAACACGAAGGTCGACGCGTCCCTGCCGAAGGCGTCGCTCGCCTGCAGCTCGTCCTCGTAGAGCCCGTCGCTAGCGCTGTCGCCGTCGCTGCAATCTCACAGCTGTCGACTCGGCTCACGCATACATCTGTCGTCATTTGTGTGTGCGTGCGTGCGTGCGTGCGTGCGTGCGTGCGTGCGTGCGTGCGTGCGTGCGTGCGTGCGTGCGTGCGTGCGTGCGTGCGTGCGTGTTGGGTTGGAATCATTTACGGGGATCCAGTCACCTGTCCTCGGAGTCGTCATCCTCCGAGTCGAGCCACTCTTTCTCGACGTGGAAGCCCTCGGACGCGTCGTCGTCGTCGTCGTCGTCCACGGCGTCCAAGGGATTCGTCACGACGCGCACTCCCGCGAAACGACCGTTGTCGGTCGCGGGCGGAGCGGAGCGCGCGTCGAGACCGGCGGAGCGGAACCAGTACAGCGCCCCGTACAGCACGCCCAACACCAGCACGATCAACACGCCCGCCATCGCCACCACCGCTGAATGAGTGGGCGCGCGAATTGAAGACAGCGTTTACTCTTGCAGTTCTAACTTTTCAACGTTCAATATTTTTAAAATGCTGCGGCACTTTTGATTCTCGAGACACAATACATAGGGTATGTGTGCAAGTGCATCTGTCCACGGTGGTACCGTAAACCTTCAAATTAACCCCGGGGCAAATTTTCCACTGACCCGTAGGAGGGAAAGGATGATTGGATGTGGGGGGAGGCGCTTGCGGAATTAACTGCCGGAGGCGCTATTTCGCTAAAAGACTTTATACCGGTAGGAGGGAGAGGCGAGGGAGGCTCGTTGAAGTTAGTTAGTGGGTGGGGGAGCCGCGAGCGGTTAGAATTTCGAGGTGGCATCACTCTACCGCTGTACAAGAGAGGTTACTTCTAGGCTCCTTGCACTTCCTTATTCATTCCCTATACTAGACGCATAGCCAGCGACAACAACGAGACAATCCTTTTTGAGCAGTGTAGTGGTCTGTGTATAAAGCAGCAAGTATTGGCAGGAAGAACACTCTAATTTCAGAGAGGGGGGATATTCAACTCAAATGAGTCTTTAAGGGGTGGCAATTAAAGGGGTGGGCACTTATCGCATAATTTAAACATCTCATTGCCGAAGCCCGTTAGAAAAATGTGTCGGTGGAGTTGAACTGATTCTCGGAAAGGCAGGGCTAATTAATTAGAGAGAGGGTTTACGGTGCGCTTGTCGAGAGATTCGCTAATCGTGCGTGTCACAATTTTACGTGAGTCATCCCGCGTCGCTCGCGTGAGTCAAACACGCTAACGGAGTTTCTCGTGCTATCGCCGCTCTGGATTGCGCGTGGCTTTATAGAGATGGCTAGATAGCCTACACGAGCCACTGACGGCCTCCAACAACACCAAGGACACCAACGAACACGTTCCGAACCCAGAACGGCGGCGGTGCCGGCGAGCGGCTGGCTGTTGCGGCTCGACTGGGGCAGCGGGCCGACCAGGGCGCCCGTGTCGTACCAGGCGTACGCGTCGCCGGTGGGGACGAGCACGACGGCGGCGACGAGCAGCAGCAGCAAGGTCGCGACGGCGGCCATCCCTCTCGTCGGTGGGCCTCTGCTCTGGTCACGAATCACGAGGGAGAAGCGAGCAAGAGCGAGAGGGCTAGTAGCCCGAGAGAAGAGACACAATATGCGAGGACGGTCGCGGTGCCGAGCGGCGTTTAGCGGCCGGCCGGGGACAGGGAGCGACGGGCCGCGTCGTCACCGCGTCGCGACGCAGCCTGCCGACTATTGATTTCCGTTGCTGCTCGACAGCTAGCGCCGCCCCCCCCCCCCTCCTCCCACTAATTACGTGGTGGGAGGGGTACGTGACAGCAGCAGGCACACGAGCCCTAGGCGCGGGCTTTCTCTCTCCCACGACTCTCGCTCTAAAAGAGCCTCAACGGCGATATTAGGTCCATTAAGAAGCGCGCTCAAGGGGACCGGTGTGAGAAAGGAATGATAAACGCGCCTAATTAGCCGCGAAAGATGAACCGCGCTCGCCTACATATTTGCACTGACTGAGCTTATTAGAACGCGCTGAGCAAAACCGAAAGAGTCATTCTGTTTCTTGAAGATGTCTTGATTTCTTTCAGTTGCTTCCATCATCAGAGACCATAAAGCAATCACTATTCCTCAGACTGCATTCGGTTCAGTGAAACACCAAACATATGCATGGTCGAATTTTTCATGTGCAGTCAAAATGTACCGTGAAACTTTCGTAAACTTTTCGTGAAGTTTTTGCAAATTTTTCTTAAAACTTACAGACAGACCGAAGGAAGGTTGCCTTCTAGACTTACTGAAGGCTTTCTACTGGGAAATCTGTTGACACTCGTTACTGTGCTATCATTCTGATCAGTGCTACATGCTGTCAAGCCAGATTTGCGCCACAATCTTGAAGAGACTGGCAGCTTCTCTGCTACCAGCTGGCAGGAGGGACTGAGGTGGCGACGGGGCGGGTACCTCAACCTCGCACCCCTTCCAACCCCAGGTCAGTCCTAGACTGACGACTCCAACCCTCCTCCACTGCGCTCCTCCTCTCAAGACCGGCTCAACTTCGGCTTAAACCCACGCAGTGTCGCGGCGCGCGTGCGTGCGTGCGTGCGACACTCTCTCTCTCTTCCTTCTTCCCTGCCCTCGCGACGGCCTAGCCACGCTCCGAAGCCCAAGAGGGCGGCAACAGTCGGCAGCGCGCTACACAAGACGACACAGCGCTCACGACGCCAGAAAGGCACAAAAGTCGCGAGCGCGCAAAGCACAAAACAGCAAGAGTGAGGAACGACCGGAAAAGGCCGTTCCCACGGGCGAAGGGGGGGTGGGGGAGGGGAGGCCTTTACACACAAAGCATATACGGCGCGCTCGCTGGCTCGCCGGCCCGCTGGTACTGGGACAAGGGGCCCTAGTTCCCCCCATTCTAGTAGGCAAGGGGCCCTAGTAGATTGGAAACGACGTGCGACAAGGGGCCCTAGTGGGCAAGGGGCCCTATGGGCAAGGGGCCCTACCCTATACCGACATGGGCAAATTTGGCACAGCAGCGGGCGTGCGACTGCGCTTTAAAAATGTATTCGCTTTACGTTGCGTGCGTTTGTATTGCTGATTGGATCAGAGGACCGCAGATTGTAGTCTGGGTAGAGAAGTGTAGCAACGTTGAGCAGAAGCAATGACCGACTTTGGTGAAGCAACGTATCGGATCGGCTCACCCAGCATGGTAACCAACTGTACCAAGGTCTGACTTAGATGCGTGACCTTTTTCATTGTATTCGTTCAACCCAACAACGTTGTTGTTATGGTCTAACATAAGAAAGGTTTCATGTTGGGTTGTGCATTGCACGACCCAGCCTGATCTGAATCTGGATGAGATTGCGTTTGCATACAAAGACCGAGCACTGCCCCCAAATTAGCGTAGCTAATGTGGGTCGACAGTGATGGTTGGCTTTTCGTGCAGGCTGGGTGAAATAAAAAAAATGTACATGCAACAGCCGAGAAATTAGCGATCTAACGGTGGAAATCAGCGGTGGCCCACCCTGTACATGTAAGCGGGTTGCGCTTTCCGTCAGACGCTTACGACTCTCTCTCTCTCTCTCTCTCTCTGCCCCACATCTTGATTGGAAGTGAAGAACTGGTCTGTTCTTCAACCAATGGTTTTCATCTGGATATTGTTATGGACATACACAGCAACCGCATACATGTATGCAGTGCAGATGAAGAAAGTTGCGGGGGCAGTCCAGAAGTTGGGAGGGGCAGTCCGCCCCTCCCTGCCCCTCCACTGCCACCACTGAACTAGGGCCCCTTGTCGCATAGGGCCCCTTGCTCCTAGGGCCCCTTGCCCATCACAGCTGATTACAATCTACTGGCTAGTAGGGCCCCTTGTCTCCTAGGGCCCCTTGTCACACATTCGGCCCGCTGCCACGAGCGACGCACAGGCAGACACACAAGGCGACGGACACACAGTGACGACGAAGGCTCAAAGGGGGCGACGGGGGATAGAGGGTGCGGGGAGACACACGGTCTCTACAGTCTCCCTCCTCTATTGTGGACCTCGTCCACGCTTCTTCGTCGCAGCAGACGTTTAGCCGTTGCCTTGGGAACCACCCACTTGCAAGGTCTTTAGCAAGGGGAACGGGTGCTTAGCCGTCGTCGACTGTCCTCCCTCCTTGTCCACTCCAACCTTGTACTCAGTCATCTCCAACTGGAACAGGTTCCGCTCGCTGTGCTCCAGAGCCAACACAGGGTTGCTCGTTGGTGAGCACAGCGCCAGTGGGACGCTTTTCCAGTTGACCACTTCCTTTGCCAGGCTTTCCAAGACTCTTCCCTTCCCACAGCAGTCTCCATTGGCAGTTCTGGGCCGATGCTGCATCGCAGTTGACCGCTGGTTCACGCGCAACCGGCCTTGCTCATCCAGCAAGCTGGACGTCTTGAGCAAGTGGCCAAGCTCAGGAATGGTTTGCTGCTTACAGCTAGCCACCACCTGCACTTCGACCGCGAAGTGAGCCTCTCCGACCGGCGCGACTAAATCGCCCTGGCCCTGGTCGGCGGCTTCGCCGGTGTTCTTCAGCACTTGCGTGCCATGGCCCTGGATCTTCGCAGCGCCGTTGGCCTCGCTGTCACCAAAGTCGGCATCGGGCTGCAGGGTCCTGCCCGCCGTATCCGACAGTTTGACTGTCTCGGTGACCGCCAACTGACTGCCCGGCTCATTGTCGTCACTCGACAGTCGCGCTCCAGCAGTCGCCCGCTGCTCTTCGGAGTGACTGAGGCGCCTTACGCCGGTCAGTCCGACCAGAGGGGCGTTCGCCTCTCCCCTGGAGTGCGCTCGAGCCTTTGAGAGTCTCTCCTCGGCAATTCCCTGCATAGCGAGAGACTGGATCGGCTTGCCGTTGGACCAAGAGCTCTGCTTGGCCCACAGCATCTCGCTACTGTGGTTCACTGGTCGGCTGTCGACGTCGACAGGCGACATGGAGTGAGCAGTCTTGTCCAGCTTCAGCTCCGTCTTGACTCGAGACACGTCACCCTCCTCGGCTTCGTGCTCGTCTCGCAAGCGAGAGTGGTCCTGTCTGCTGTTCTTGCTGCTGGACTTGAAACTGCCACCCTTACAGCTAGGCAACACCTCCCTATTGCTAGCCTTCATCGACGCTGTCTTCATCTCCGCGGTCTTCTTCGACTCGACAGCGACCTCCTTGACCTGGCCGTAGTCGTCCCTGCGACCGCAGCCCATCTCCGTCCGGCTTGTCTTCTGGTGCTCGCTGCCACTGCCCTGCACATCCTTCGGGTAGTCGCGCCTCTGCATCTCGACACAGGAGACAGACGACCCGATCTCGCCCTGGCGAGACTGCACAGACAGGGTGGGCACCACTTGTCCACTCGGCCCAGCCATCGACTTTCGTCCAAGCGGCGCGTCGCACTGGGCAGCCCTAGAGGGGTTATGCAGCTCGCACACCACCTCGACTCCCTTGACGTCAGCCCGCTTCAGTCGTTGGCGCTTCTTCTTGCAGCTCTTCTTGCTCAGCCAGCACCTCGTGACGTCCTGCAGCCGCAGCAATTCTGGCTGCCTCTTCTCCATCAGCTGCACGTCACTTGCTTTGGACTCGACTCGACTTTGAGAAACTGCTCGACGCAACAGCGGAGTCTTATGTTCTGTATCGCCGTCGGAGTCGTCCAACTCGCAGAGCCCTCTGCCCTCGAGCGGTGCCTTTTTCTTCTTCGGCTTCGGCCAGCCACTGCAGTGCGGCTGCCAGCCCTGCTCCTCTTTGCTGCTGACGACGACCTCGCCCACCATGGGTGACGTGCCCTGCTCTGCGGTGAGACCCTCGTCCTTGCAGAACTTCTGGAGCCCACTGATGACGATCGCTCGCAGCGTGTCCGTGTTCAGCTCAGAGCTGGACGGACCGCGCTGCGCCGTCAGCCATCGCTGGCTGTCGGGCTCATTGCTCACGTCGTACTGCACTCCGCTGAGCAGGCACTTGCCACTGGTCGGCGCCACCAACTTGAAGCCAAAGGCCATCAGGGCGGCCGACCCCATGATGCCATCATGGAAAGGCGAGTCGTGCATGCCCTTCGTGATGGTCAAGGGCAGCTTCTTGGTGATCCCGTTCACCGTGACGTCGACTTTCACCGAGCCCTTGATCTCCAGCTCGTCACCGGTGCTCGAGTGCAAAGTCGTCTTCGACACCTTCGCCTTCGCCACCTGGGCCTCGAAGACGAACGGATCCACATGGCGCAACAGGCGCTTCAGATGGCGGACGTCGATCAGCAGCGCTGGCCTGGCGCCAGTGTCGGCCAAAAGCCGAATGTGCTGCTGACCGTCGATCTGGGCGTCGATGATCGGCATTGGCCCCTTGCCAAGGTCGCCATCCCCAGGCTCGATGCTCGTCGGCACCGCCGCCGCCTGTCCCACCTCGTTGGCCTCGACCCCGTTGCTCTCCATGAGCCTGGCCACCACCGCGTCCCAGCCCTTCTCCCGCTGGACCGGCGTGGACGGGGAGTTGGAGGTAGGCGTTCCCTGCTCCTCCGCAGCCGCCTCTCCCTCCTCTTGTTGCGACTCCGCCTTGTAGCGGTACTTGTGCTGCCCCGGGCGCGGCTCCACCATGTGAGCGTGCGCGCCACGGCCCTTCCAACTGCCTTGGCCACCGCGCTGACTGCCGCCACGGCCGCGTCCGCTCTGACGCTCGTTGGGCTGAGACGGGCAGTCACGGGCCATGTGCCCTTGGCCGTTGCAGTTGTAGCACGTCAGTGGCCCATAGTATCGCTGCTGGACCACTGGCTGCTCGGCCATCTCCACTGTCGGTCGGTAGTCAGCCGTGAACTTCCGCCATCCCGGCGGCTCCTCCTGTAGAGACGCCTCTTCTGGCTGCTGCTGGCGCATCGACGACTGCGGCCACTGGCTCGCGAATCGTTCCCACTGGTTGCGGGGAGGCCTCTGCCTCGCTGACCCCTGGCCAGCCACTCTCGCCGCCACGGCTTCGTCGAAGAGTTGCTCCCGCTTTCGGCGAGCCTCCGACATCTCGCCGGCGTGCCGCAACCAAGTGACGATGTCGTCCAACGGCTGTCGGTGCATCGAGAGGACCTGCATCTGCAGTTCTTCGGGCACGACGCGCATCAGCACCATCCTCGCCTCGTGGCTCCATTGCTCCGCCGTGTAATCGGGGTAGGCCTTCATGGCCAAGTCCCTGATCTCGGCCACCAGCTGGTCGATCGTCTGCCCTTCCCATCGGATGGCCTGGAGCTGGTGATAGTAGTAGAGGTAGTTGCGGCTGGTCCCGTAGAGCTCCTGCAGCTTGCCCGCGATCTCATCAAACGTCAGCTGCTCCTTGTCGAGCTGGCGCCGATACTTGATGAGCGCGAGCTCTGCGGGTCCGGTGAGCCAGGACATGAGGTAGTAACCCCAGCGCGAGCGCGGCTCGCGCGCGCCCTTGACCTTCTGCTCGAACCGGAAGAGCAACGCCTCCACCGTCATCTCGTCCGTGGAGCCAGAGAAGCAGCCACGTTGCTCGATGAGCTTCTCATTGTAGGGCCCCAACTCGGCGACTGAATCGCTGCTGCCGCCAGCGCCCAGCGCTTCGGCAGAGTCGTCGAAGTTCGGCTGTTGTTGCTGCTGACGACGCTGCTCGCTCGACGGCTGGCCGAGACAGTAAGGAACCGTACTCGCCAGAGCGGACGGCGCAGCAAACTCGACTCCAGTCGCAGCTTGCTGTCGGCTGCCAGGAGGCGGCACCACGTGCTGTCGCTCCTCCGGCCTCAACTGGGGGGTGCTGCTTCCCTGCAGCGGCGGCGGCGCGTCCCAGACGCCCGGCGCGCTCTCGCCGACCGGCACGAACGGGTTCGCGTTCGCACACAGTCGCGCGCCCCCACCAGCACCGACTTCTCTTTGCGCTCCGCTTCTCTGCTGCTCGTCGACGCTTGCTGTCGTCACCAACGGCGCACTGCCATTTCCCATCGGCGCGTAGACCTGCGCCAGCGCAGTGGAGGCGTGAATTGCGGCGGCGCCCGGCGCCAGACCCGCGGTGGCCGGAAAGCCCATCGGCGCACCCGCCAACGCCACTCCACTCGCCTGCGCGCCATTGAAGGCGCTTCTGCCATCTCTCGTCGTCATCGCTCCACTGTCGGCTTGCGGCGGCGCACACTGAGGCGTCTGCGAGGCGGCGGCGTAGCTGGCGGCAGCGCTAGGCGCCTGCCCCATGGCCGGAAGACCCATCGGCCCAGCTACCCACACGCTCGACTCGCCGCGGTCGCCAGCGCCTCGTCCCAGCGCGACGACCACTCCACTCGGCGCTGTCACTCCACTGGACGGAGGAGGCGCGTGCTGCTGTCGCTGTTGCTGCTGCTGCGCGAACTGGACGCCTTGCGCGGCGCCGCTGCTGTCGACGACGGTCGACGCGGCAGCTGCGAGCGGCGCGGTCGGCGGGAGGGCGGCGGCTGGAGCAGGCAAGGTGCCGGCAGACTGCAGGTGCGGCGTGGGCGGCCAGCCGACAGACAGCCGACTGAGGGCGCCCTCCTGGGCCTCCTGCCTAGTCGCCATCTGCTGCACTAGCGCTCGCTGGGTGCTCTGCTCTGCCGACATCGTCTGCATCATCTCCATGAGACGACGCATCTGCCGCTCCATGCTCCTCTCGCTGACGTTGTCGTCCGCGTCGGCGCCACGCACTGTCGACGCAGTGCTGCGGTCCTGCAGGCCCTGGGGACACACCACACCGGTGGGGTCCGTCGACAGGCAGCGCGCGCACACTCTTCTGCGGCAGTCGCTCGTGCTGCACTCCTCGTCCAAGAGGGACACGTCGCTGTCGCAGGTCCAGCACTTGACGGCTGACTGCGACATCTTCTCAGTCGCTGGCGCTTCCTTCTGCCTGAGCGACTTTCCTTCGGCTCTGCTGCTGCTCTCCGTCGTCGGAAGAGGAAGCTCCGCCAGAAGAAGGGGGGAAATCGGGAAGGCTGAGGCTGGGTGCTGGCTGAGCACCAGTACCTCTCCCTCCTCTTCTCCCACACTCCGTGTGGCGGCCTTGAGCTTGTCTGCCGGCCCGGCCGGACGCAGACGAAGCGGCGTAGGTGCGAAGCCCGGTCGCGGCACCACTGAAGAGACTGGCAGCTTCTCTGCTACCAGCTGGCAGGAGGGACTGAGGTGGCGACGGGGCGGGTACCTCAACCTCGCACCCCTTCCAACCCCAGGTCAGTCCTAGACTGACGACTCCAACCCTCCTCCACTGCGCTCCTCCTCTCAAGACCGGCTCAACTTCGGCTTAAACCCACGCAGTGTCGCGGCGCGCGTGCGTGCGTGCGTGCGACACTCTCTCTCTCTTCCTTCTTCCCTGCCCTCGCGACGGCCTAGCCACGCTCCGAAGCCCAAGAGGGCGGCAACAGTCGGCAGCGCGCTACCCAAGACGACACAGCGCTCACGACGCGAAGAAAGGCACAAAAGTCACGAGCGCGCAAAGCACAAAACAGCAAGAGTGAGGAACGACCGGAAAAGGCCGTTCCCACGGGCGAAGGGGGGGTGGGGGAGGGGAGGCCTTTACACACAAAGCATATACGGCGCGCTTGCTGGCTCGCCGGCCCGCTGCCACGAGCGACGCACAGGCAGACACACAAGGCGACGGACACACAGTGACGACGAAGGCTCAAAGGGGGCGACGGGGGATAGAGGGTGCGGGGAGACACACGGTCTCTACAATCTGACACCTGAGCCCACTGGCGGATCCAGAAAAAAATTTCGGAGGGGGGAGGAATTTTGCAGAAGGGAGGACCCTGTTGAACTTTTTGGATGTTGGGCCATTTTGGCAGTGGTTTGGACACCTAATCGGTCCATTCTTAACGATTAACGAATATAAATGGCGCCGCAGGCGAAAATTTTGCTGTTTTCGACTACCTACAAGCAATTTTATGCTGAAAACTAGGCCCACTAGGACGTGTTTCTTCTCCCACCGCCTATCCCTTTCCCCCTTTTCCCCCCTAGATATCCGATTTCGGGAGGGGGAATTCCCCCTTTCCCCCACCCCTGGATCCGCCAGTGCCTGAGCCAACCCGTGACTTTGTGCTCTTTGTGTTCTTTAGGTTGTCGTTTCCAAAGCGACACCTTGATGGTCTCACAAGGCGGTGTCACTTTCAAACTGGCTGGCAAACTTTTCTCACACACTGATTACCGCTACCAGATCCTTTGTCGAACCACTCTGAATCCAACTGATACCGACTTGTTTCTTGTGCTTATGACAATCACAACGCTCTTTCATTCCTTTCAAACTCCCGGCGTGGTTTATTGTGCCAACACGGGCCATGCACCACGAACGAAACCCTATTGCAAACAAAGTCGATTGAAAGAACCTATTCAACGTCCCATGGAACTGGGTATCACCCTGTGTCTGTCTTTAGATCAGGCCCTTGTCTTGGAGCAGCTTCTTGGACATTTCGAGGTGCATGGCGTCCTCGAGCGGAAAGCTGGCGCCCCAGATGAGGCCTTCCTCGAGCGCGTATTGTGCCAGCTCGAACATTCCCTGGGCATTAATAATAATAATAATAATAATAAGAATGTATTTACGACGGTTACCGTAAATCCTCCACTACTGCCCCCGGGGCCCCAGTTTATAAGCCCCCCTCATAATTAGCCCCCACCCCCTATAATTATACACCCTCCTAGAGCTCGTATATGAAACAATTAGCCACCCCAGGGGGGGGGGGCTAATTATAGGGTTTGCGATATATGTACGTAGCACTTTATATTTGCCCATAAAAGGCGCACGACATAACGTACCCCTTACCCCCCGTGGCACATTGGAGGGGGGGGGGAGCTATATATCTCAACCTTGCCTTCCCTGGGGCACTATTGGATGGGGGCTCCACCAGAGGATTTACGGTAACTGTTGCAGACGCATAGTCATTCTACTCTCCACCCTCCCCAGCCGACACTCATTTTTGTGTCTTCACTAGGCGGTTGTGTTGTTTCTTGTTCTTCTTCTTACGCTGCCAAGTTTGCAATATTTCGGTGTGTTCTGTGCAGGGTCGACGACCTCTCTCCCGTCCCAAAAGGAGGGAATAGAGGTGCATAGGTAGGTATGTTGTGTTAGTCTAAGGAGCTTTCCTTGGATACAACGTGCACTTGCGTACCCTCTGCATGTACTCGTCCTTGTACTCGTCGAGCGTGTCGTCCATGATCAGGTCGATGGCGATGCCGTACGCGTGGTTCGACCACTCGTTTTTGCTCGACCGGTTGGGACGGCATTCGAAGGCCGCTGCGCGACGAAGAGAGAACAATTACTATTGTTGTTGGATTAGGGGCAACGCTTAGGAGGCCGTCAATGGCCCATCCATATAGCACACCCATCATCTCCATGACGCCTCCCCGTCTAGGGCCGCAGAACTACCTACCTAGGGCAGCGACGGCACGAGAAAATCCATTGTGAGAGGAAGCCCTCGATCTAGTGGCTAAATCAAGAGTCGAACCCAGAACCGTGCGCGCAAGAGGCGATTCTCTACCACCCACTAGGCCATACGCTGCCCGGAGAGAGCAATACGCTGCACCGAACGCAAGCATTTTGCGTACTTTTTGTCTTGGTGAAGAGGTCGTGAAGCGTAGGATTGACGCGGCGGAGGCGCTCGAAGACCTTGGCCAGGGTCTCGAGGAAGGGCTTAAAGCCGTAGACGTTGATCAGGCCCACCTGCACGTGGCCCATGTACGGCTTGAGCTTGGCGTTTACGTAGCCGCCCCCGTACTTATCGGTGGGCGTGCAGGGCGTCGCGCCGAACTTTGCTAAACACGCGAGCCGGCTGCGCGCGCCCAGCGGACGCGGTGGCGATTTTCGCGCGCGCACTTGTCATGCAGAGCTGGCACTGGGCGATGCCACCCTTGGACGGCTCGCCGCCCCTCCACAGGGCCCGCTGCCACCAATATTTCCTGCCTTTCCTGGCCTTCGGCTCTCGCAGGATGCCCCGCTTGCAGGACTCGGCCGAGTCGCAGCCCACGAACTCCGAGAAGCCGGGAATCTCGTAGCGCGGCTGGTAAGTGCCGCCGCTCTTTGGTGCCTTGTTCGGCCGCCAGCTGATCGGCATCAGCATCTGTTGGCCTGCAACGGAGTCGGGTGTTCGGACGAACAAGTCGTCAACAACAACAACAAGAGCACGTTTGCTCGTGTGCCGAACGAACGAGCCGCCGCTCGAGCCCGGCGAGGTGACGGAGCTCAGCTGGCTGTACGAGGTGGATGCCGGCTTGGGCGCCTGGTGCTCGCCGTTGGCTCCCAGGCAGCAGCGGATGTTGTTTCCGCCCGGACAACGACTCTTCCTGATCTGGTCCTGCCTGCAGTTGGTCTGGTGCGAGTCGATGCAGTGGCCTAGACGGGTCGGGTGGGCAGCTCGTCAGCTCTTCTGGCGCGAGTATTTATGTACCTGCCGGCTTGCAAGTGTTGCTCGGGTGGTCCGGATACAGCGACTGGTAGTTCGACAAGACGACCGGGTTTTGTGGCGCCGCGGGTGCGGGCGAGGGCAAGGGGGCGCCAGAACCCTTGGGCGTCTGGTGCTCGCCATTGGCGCCGAGGCAGCAGCGGATGTTGTTGCCTCCGGGGCAACGGCTCTTCCTGATCTGGTCTTCTCGGCAGACCGTCTGGTCCTCGTTGATGCAGTGGCCTAAGCGGAACGAACCATAAAACCCAGTCCCGTCCCCGTCAACGGACAGGCGAGATTAAAAAAAAAAAACCTTCGGGTTTGCACGTGTTCGACGCGCTGTAGGGATACAGTGATTGGTAGGCGACGGCGCTCGCGGCCCAGCAGAGCAGCAGGGCGGCCGTTCTCATGATCGGCTGACAACTATTGATTGACTGATTGACCCGATATCGAGAGAAAGTGAGAAAAAGCAACAACTCTCTCCGTATTTAAGCAGCCCTTTTCGAAGCGGAACGCCTGACACAATACCGTCGGTTCGTGCGCTTTTGTCTGGACAAAAACTGCTTCGATTCAGCGCAATTTTTTTTTTTGAAAAACGGACAAAGGATTTTCAGCGCAAAATTTAGCTCCGTTCTGTCGGCGTAGCCATTCTATAGCGCAGTATTGAGAAAACGATTCAATTCAACCGCTTCGTCAATTCAAGTGTTTTCACCCCGCGGCACGTGGCGAATTCATACTAGGCAGCCGCTTACTCAGTACATCTGCTGAAAAGTGCTCAGAAGTGGGCCTCATAATTAGCCCTCCCCCACAACTATAATTATACACCCTACCCTACCTAATTGGACCATCGTCTAAGAGGCATTTTTTCCATGTCTGTCTGAGTGCAAGTATGGTTGCGTATGTGTATGTATGTGTATGTGAGACTTCAGAGTGTGTTAGAGTGTACCGACGTATGCGCTCAGGGTATGTAATTTCCCTTAAAATCGCCTCCACACGCTTTGCGCCAACAATGTTCCCCACACATCGACCCTTCCAGTTTTTCGCACCCCCAATTAATTTTACACCCTTATAGCGCTCGAATGAAACAATTTACCCCCCCCCCCCGGGGGGGGGGGGTCATACCTGTAATCGGGTCTGGAAGAGTGGGGGGGGGTAGACGGCACTTTTTGGAGGAGGGGGTGGCTGGAGCAAAAAGTGGGGGGGGGTGGGTAGCCGGCCATTTTTGAATTATACTGGTACTTTTTGGTCAAAAATGGGTATAAATAAGGTCTAGACAGTGTTATTTAGCTGTTTTATGGTCATATAACACTGAAAAGCACTGAAATACACCAACATTTATTCACTTTTATCGTTTTAGACTGAGTGAAAATGCCTTGGGAAAATTCTGGGGGGGGGGGTTGGAAGGGAGTTGGGTGGGTGTTGGAGAAACAGTGCGGGGCCCCCAAACCACCCCCCCCCCCAGTTACAGGTATGGGGGGGGTATATGGTTTACAGTACGCACCTTTTGGTAACAAAATGGGTCAACAAATTGTAGTCGAATTTAAGTCGAACAGCGCACACAGATCGCAAGCAATGGCAACGAATTGAAATCCTGGGCGATCGATGGAGTGGGGAGGGGAGGGCTATTTGCAGGGGTATCAAGCCGTATCAATTCGGCGGAAGGGACAAAACATGACGCATCGTTCCGTCCACACGTGTGTCTTCACTGCGTTGATGACACTAGCGAAGAAGAAAACTAAACGCTTCTTGCCGCTTCTTGCCGAGACACAGTTCCATTCTCTGAGACATAATTAACATGAATCACAACTTTTCCGGCGCCAATGGCAATTTTCCGTCCCGTCCCCTAATTTTCTACGCAGGCCTAATTGAGTGCAATCACTCTGCTGCCGTTCGTCCATCAACAACATCTCCGGTGGTTTTCTTTCTCTCTCTCTCCCTTAGCACTTTTCCACTGCTTCTTGTTATTGCTTCAGTGTTGTGACACATAGGAAGGCGCCATGATTTTGAACATAACCGCGCTTGACTTTGTCATGTTCTTGGCTTGCTTGGTGTCGGTGCCGTGCTATCTCTTTGTGCTCTACATAATCTTCAAGTATCGGGCCCAATCTCCGTTTAACAGTTCCTTCTTTGCGATCGCATTCAATCTTGGAATCTTGGACGTAATTCATTTGGTCGAAGACTGGCTGCTGGGGAAGTTCCCCGCGTATGCTTGGCTGGGAATGCACAACCTTGTCATGATTGATCCCGGGCTGTTTAGCAAGGCTTACAATATGCTTTTTTGGTACGTGAGCCTGTGTCAGATCAACGGAGTGCTATCGCTGGCGATCAACAGGCTTTGCGTGGCCGGTTACAAGCAGGTATGCTGCTAGATTCGCATGAAATAAAATGGAAAATGCACTGCACTGCACTGCACCCATTGCAGAGATGGAACAACAAGGTCACTGGAGCAGTTATTGCAATGACATGGCTAACGCCCATTCCAGTTGTCATTCCACAGGCGTTTTTCCACTATGACTATCAACCAAAACAGAATGGCGGCGTTGTCTATCAATGGTTGAATGAATGGCAACAAGTGAGTCTTGAGAACTTCGCTGCTAAAAGTTCATACAATTACTAGGTATTTGAATTTGTCAAATTTAGCAGCTCTACTTTTTGCTCTGTGGTTGTTGGTGCGCCCTTGTCGTGGTGGTCTGCGCCACGTGCTATCTGATGCTTTTTATCAAAGTCCGAGAGTGCAGCAACTTGGCGAGAAAAACAGCCATTCCTTCGAGAAAAAAAGTGGAGATCAAACTCGCTTGGCTGGGTATAACCTTATGCATTTTGCAGGTGAAAAACCCCCCAACAAACTAGACAATTCAGTGTTAATCCTCTATCAAATGCATTTCCAGACTATGTGCGCTGCGTTTTGTGCTACGATGTCATTTGCAACCAATAAACCTTTTCGTGAGCGGATGTTCACTGCTCAAGTGGTCATTATGGACATTTACTCATGGATTAATCCATATCTACTCCTCATTTGCAGCAAAAAGTTGAGAAACTGCACCATGTCAACGTTGATGCACGCAACCGGCATCTTCTATACAACGAGCCCAGTGCAGCAACCCAAGGCAATTATTCCCTTACGACCATTCAATGTACCAACTGAGACGGTTCACATCAGTGCACCTGAAATTAAAACCAAACATCTACCCGGTAATAAGGAAGAGAGGGAATTCGAAAATGGACAGGCTCTTGAAGAGATTGAATTACTAGACACGGATGTGTGTGTTTCTGTAGCTTCCATGAAGTGATTCGTTCGTTTTGCCAACTGTGCGATATGTCGCGAACAATTTGGGCGCAACACGATTGCAGCACCAAGTAATTAATTACCCTGAAAATCCGCAGTCACAATCTACTTACAACTCCGGCGGTTGTCTGTGCGTGCGTGCGTCCAGACTATAACTCTCGAACGGCTCGACGGATCCGGACGGGCGATGGCTCGTTCGACTCGGCATCGCGCCGCATTTCGTCAGACGCTATTCGTTTTGTTCATAATTACCGGTAATACCGATAAATAGCGAAAATACGACTCTGGGACAAATATTTTGGTGCGACCAATGATTGTCTTACACGTGTTGCATGTGTTGCATAAATTGGAAATTGCCCGAATTTTTGGCTATTTCCAAAATATGCAACCGATACAAGCACAACCGATACAAGGGATCACTGTAGCTTAGGCTTTAGCTTAGGCTTAGGCTTTTGCTTAGGCTTTTGCTTAGGCTTAGGCTTAGGCTTAGGCTTAGGAGGCGGGAACAATAATCCCTTGTATCGGTTGTGCTTGTATCGGTTGCATATTTTGGGAATTGCCGAATTTTTTGGTATCAACGCGTTGGCGCCGGTGGCGGCTGCTAGCTGGCGGTGCCGAAGCTACGATGCCGAAGCGAAAGCGCCAATGCATCTCTTCCTCATCGGACAGCAGAAGGCGCGCAGCTGACGCCGCCCGCAAACGCGAACGTCGTCAACAGCAGACTGAGGAAGAGCGGACGAGGGAGCAGGCAGCTCACGCGGCCGGCGAGCGTGACCGTCGTCAAGATCTGACCGAGGAACAGCGGACGATGGAGCGGGCAGCTCACGCGGCCGGCGAGCGTGACCGTCGTCAAGATCTGACCGAGGAACAGCGGACGATGGAGCGGGCAGCTCACGCCGCGGCCGAGCGCGACCGCCGCGAAGCGCAGACTGAGGAGGAGCGGCAGAGGATCCGGGCTGCTGAAGCTGTGCGACGCCGTGAACTTCGCCAGAATCGACGCTTGACAGGCAACGGCAAATACTTTGCTGCCAGAGACGCGGAGGCAGTCGTCAATGGCACTCAGCTCGTCGACTACGCGGACGTTGGCGCGCTGTACGACGAGGACGGCGGACCAGCTCAGACTCCTTGTAGGCGCTGCGGTGCCTACAAGTGGGCCTCGGAGCCGGCGCAGACGTGCTGCTTGAATGGACAGCACGAGTTTCCGCCACTCTTTGACGACATGCCCGATCGTCTGGTCCAGCTGTGGACGTCGGACTCTGCCGACGCACAGATCTTCCGCAAGTTCTGTCGCCCCCTCAACAATGCGTTGGCGTTGGCCAGCTTGAAGGCCAAGGACGCGCCATTGCCAGCTGGCGACCAGTCATACCGTCCAATGGTTGTCATTCAAGGAAAGGTGAGTGCGGTGTCTTTCTCGTTTCTGAATTGGTTTTCTTGAAGTGGTTTTGGACTTGTGGTTCTGGTTTAGGTCTACTTCTTGATGGGACCTCTTCGGCCAACGGACGATGCTCAACCGGTGTTTGCGCAGCTCTACTTGTTCGACCCAGCGAACCCGGCGAATGAGCTGCAGCACCGGCTCGCAGGGATGATGATCCCGGGATCGGCGACGGCCGCGGAGCGCGCCCAGCTGGGTCGGTTGCTGGGCGAGCTGCAGGAGGAGCTGAAGCGGCACAACCCCTACGTCGCCGACATGCTGCACGCGTGCGAGCTGATGGAAGAGAACGACTGCCCACCCGTACAGCTCGTCATCGATGACAAAGAGCGGCCAGGAGGGGAGCACGAGCGGCGCTTCAGTTCCAATTTTAAAGAAATTTCAGGTATGGTTTAGATTTTTTAGCTAAACTTCACTGACAGACGAATTACCCGATAATTACGGTTTTTGTTGCCCATGATTAGTCCTCTCCAAAATGTCAATTCCTGGTGCCCCCCCCCCTCTGCAAACTCCCTCCAGTAGGAAGGTGCACATGTTAAAACTCCTCGTTACTTTGGTTTTGTAGTGCTGATGGACGATCAGCGTCCGGGGCCACGCGCGCTCGTGCTGACCTTCCGAGGGCCGAGCAGGCAGCTGCAGGAGGTGTCGGAGACGCATCGAGCGGTCGACGCGCTCCGCTTCCCGCTGCTCTTTCCGACTGGCGCTGACGGCTGGCATCTGCAGCTCAAGAAGACTCCAACGAGCGGTCGCGACTGCACGGCTCTGCAGTTCTACGCGTACCACATCCAGGTGCGCCCTGAAGACGCCAGAGTCGACCGGACAGGCAACATCCTCATCCAGTGAGTTCTGCACAACTGCTTGCGTTGCAGTTGTTTACTAAAGTGTGTATTTTGCAGCGCTGGCCGGCTCTTCCACGAGTACTGCTGCCTGGCTTATGTAAAGTGGGAGACGCAGCGGCTCAAGTGGATCGAGACGCACCAAAAGGAGCTGAGAGGCGACACCTACAAACGGTAAAAGAGTGCATAGTCGTTGCATTTGCCTGTCGTCACCGTTGCCCAAAATTGGAACAAAAGTTGCCTAGCTGCCGCCGTCGCCACCGCTCCGCCACACCCAGCTGTCTCACCGATCCTCCCCCCCCCCCCTCCCATTCCACAAGCCACCCTAGCAGCCGCTTCCGCACCCCCCCCCCCCCCACCTGACATTGTGGCGGTCCCCGTCCCCCTGGACGCGTCCGTGTTCACAATGAACCTGTTAATGAGCACAAGTAATTGATTTTTTGCTTGTGTTCTTGTTTAGGATTTGTGAGGACGTCGGATTGCAGCGAGAGCAAGAAGGCGAAAAGATCCCAGTTGGCCATCAGGTTGTTTGACGTCATATGCATTGATTGATGTACTGAACCGAGTGTTGAGTTCAGATCATCTTACCTCCAACTTTTGTCGGCTCGCCTCGCTATATGCACCAGCATTTCGAGGACGCGATCGCCATCTGTCGCGAGTACCACAAGCCTGACCTTTTCATCACGTTCACTGCGAACCCACAGTGGATCGAGATTCGGCGCTCCCTAGAGGAAGGTATGGTGGCTTATATACGTCTTTGCATAGTTCGGCTAATATGTACGTATGCTGTTTCGCATTGAGGACAACGCCCAGAGGATCGGCCGGACATCGTGGCCAGGGTGTTCCGGCTGAAGCTCAACAGCCTGGTCAACGACATCACCAAGAACGCAGTGTTTGGCAAGCAAGCCGCCTTCCTCTATGTCATCGAGTTCCAGGTGAATAGGCAGCTGTGTGTATGTATGGAGGATACATAAAGCCTTTGCACACTGACCAATCTGTGGGGGGGGGGGGTGTACCACACCCGTTATCCCAGGCCACGAGCGCGTGCGCCTCAGTATGAGTGATGTAGCGAATGGGACAACGTTTAGAAGCGCGGCCTACCTCACGGGCACATCCTGGTAATTCTGGACGAGAAAGACCGGCTGCGCACTGCGGACGACGTGGACGACGTGATCATGGCCGAGTTCCCGCCCGACCCATCTGAGATGGAGGAGGGACCGGCGAAGGAGCAGGCGCAGCGGCTGCTCGACATCGTCCGCCGCCACATGGTCCACACCTGCAGTCCCGCCTGCAAGAAGGAAGACGGACGCTGCAAGCGCTTCTTCCCCAAGGAGTTCTGCGAGCAGACCGAGTGGGACGACGCCTCCTTCTACCCCAAGTACCGGCGTCGCGAGGGCCGCCAAGTCGTCATCGAAGGCAGAAGGGGCGACAGGATCGTCGACAACAGCAGCGTCGTGCCCTACTGCGCGTGGCTTAGCTTGAAGTATGATGCACACATCAATGTCGAGGCCTGCATCTCGCCCACCTGCGCCAAGTACTTGTACAAGGTTGGTGATTGTCTGCAACCTTTGGTTCTAAGCAGTGAGCTCCCCCCCCCCTTCAAGCCTAAACCTGGCTGCAGATCAGACCCAACCTGTAACCGGGTGGGGGGGGGGCATTGAAAAAACTGAACTCCACCCCCCCCCCCCCACCCAATGTGCTGCTGCATTGGTAGGTAGGTACCATGTACACTGTATTTTGAGTGTACACTATATTATTTAGTAGCAGTTTACACGCTATTGTATTGAAGCATTTTGAACCACTCCACACCACTCGCCCAGACGCGTTTTATGGTGCCCCCAACTGAAGTATTCTTGCACGCACGTAGTCTACAATTGCGTTTCAGTACGTTTTGAAAGGCGTGGATCGCGCCATGGTGTCGGTGATGGGCGCGAGCGAGTTCGACTACAACGAAGTGGCCGCCTACCAGAACATGCGGTCTGTGGGCGCGAGCGAAGCTTGCTGGCGACTCCTCCAGTTCAAGATGTCCGACCGCTTCCCGGCAGTCATGGCGCTGCGCATCCATGACGAACAAGAGGAGTACGTGGTCTTCCAAGGGGGCGAGGAGAGAGCGGTTGCGGAGCAAGGGCCGAAGAAGACGGAGCTCGTGGGCTTCTTCGACTACAACAGGGCACACCCCGACTGCCGCCACATGTATGTCGACATGCCCAAGCACTTCACGTGGGACGCGAACGCGAGGATCAAGTGCTGGAAGCCGCGCAAGCAGGGTACGACCATCGGCCGCGTCCACACGATCCACCCTCGGGCCGGAGCGGTGTTCTACCTGCGCATGCTGCTGCACCACGACCACTGCAGAGGCGCCACCTCCTACTCGGACCTGAAGACGGTCGAGGGCCGGCAGTGCGCAACGTACAAGGAGGTCTGCATGCTGCTGGGCCTGCTGCAGGACGACGGCGAGTGGGAGGCCGTGCTCAAGGAGGCGGCCGAGTCGAAGGCGTCCAAGGCCATTCGACAGCTCTTCGTCATGCTCTTGGAGTTCTGCGGGCCGGAGAACCCCAGACGACTGTTCGACGCGCACGTCTCCGAGTGGTGGGACGACTACAAACTCAAGTTTCCGACTGCGACGGAGGAAGAGCTGACAGCGCTCGTGCTCCACGACCTCGAGGTCCGTCTCGTCGAGAAGGCGCTGCAGCTGCGCGACTTCGGCTTGCCCCCCTTGACCAACGATGGCCGTGAAGTCGTTGCGGAGCTGTTGGCGCAGCAAGACAACCCCGAGCGCTGCTTGCCCGTCGTCTACCAGGAAGAACTGGAGTTCGACTGGGCCGACATGCAACACGACGCTCAAGATTGGCGCTACATGCTCAACGAAGACCAACTGGACGTTTTCTGTGTAGTGCGCGAGGCAGTGCTTGAGCAGAGACCTCTTCAGCTCTTCATCTATGCCAGGTGTTCTTTTGTTTTTTTTTGCGTTAGTGTCCTACATAGAAGCCTAGATGTCGCAATTGCTTTGCTAATGTAGAGGGGGCGGTTTGTTTATTGCGTGCCGAAAATGGCTATGGCGAAAACAGGAGAATGTTGTACAACATGGTTGGTTATTCTATCTTTCAAATTCAAATGCGCACATGGCTTAGCAAAGTGTCCATTTCAGAGGTGGAACAGGCAAGACGTTTCTTCTGCAAACGCTTCTGGCGAACGCGAGAATTTTCCGTCAGAAGAAGAGCGTCGCCTTGGCAGTCGCGTCGAGTGGCATCGCTGCCAATCTCCTGACGCTCGGGCGAACTTTCCACAGCCGCTTTCGCGTGCCGCTGAACCTCGGCGAAACCGACCGCTTCAAAGTCCGCCCCAACTCCGCGCTCGCGGATCTCATCAGGGAGGCGGTCTTGATCGTTTGGGACGAGGTGCGTTCGCGTCTCTTGCTGCAGCCTCGCCGCCAGTGAACTGCGTGATCATGGAGTAACCACTTGAGGCGCCCATGCTGCACCGGTTCCACCTCGACGCGCTCGACGCGATGCTGCAAGACGTGACTGGCCTAGCTGAACCGTTTGGCGGCAAGCGACTCATTCTCGCTGGCGACTTCCGGCAAGGTTTGATGTCTGCAGTTTCACTGTTTTGGTTTAGTTTTCTTTTTTGTTGCTGCTTAGATTGTTAGATGGGCATTATTATTTCTGTAATTTTGCCAGGCTTCCCACCCCACCCCTCCATCCGCCTCATGCTTATTTTGTGTGTGTTTTGTGTATGTAGTGTAATCTAATTTTAGTCCTGCCAGTGATTCCGCGGGCGTCGAATGCGGCCATCATCGACGCGTCCCTGACGCAGTCACCACTCTGGAAGCACTTTCGAGTGATGACGCTGACGAGAAATGTGCGTCTGGATGCCAACTATGATGACAAGGAGCTGCGTCTGTTTGACGAGTGGCTGTGCGCCGTCGGCGACGGCGACGTGCTGACAGACAAGACGCCCGACTGGATCTCCCTCGACGCGGCGCTGTCGACCATCCCAGAATCCGTGCAAGTCGTCGAAGTGGACAACTCGACCAGAGAGAGCGTGACGCGGACGATGGCGGAGTTCGCGGCGTTGGTCTTTCCCAGCCTCGAGGAGCAGATGAAGATGCCGATCGAGCAGTGGACAAGCTGGGTTTCGGCGCGGGCCATCCTCGCTCCCAGAAACGCGGAAGTCGACCTGCTCAACGAAGTCATCCTCGACAGTCTGCCTGGCGAGTCGACAAGCTTCTTCGCCGCCGATCAGACCATTGAGCCAGCTGATGCCACCCGCTTTCCTGTCGAGTACCTCAATACATTAACTCCTTCTGGGCTACCACCAGCAAGGCTTCAGTTAAAGGTGGCTGTTGCCTGTTATTACACCCTTGGTGTGGAATATTCTGTGTCTTGCGTAGGTCGGCGTCGTTCTGATGCTGATGCGCAACTTGCGGCCGCGGGAAGGGCTCTGCAATGGCACAAAGCTCGTGCTGATCAAAGCGACTCAGCGACTGCTGCAGTGCAAAATTGGAACCGGTTTGTATGGCTTGAAACTTCAACTTCCTAGGTGGGGGGGGGGGGTGCCACCCCCGGTTACCCCAAACCCAACTCTTATTTAAAATACGGTTACCCCCCCCCCCCCCCCCGCTGACTGGCCTGATTTCCTCATGAATGTACTGTGTGAACTTGTGGCAACTGCAGGCCCCAAAGCTGGCGAGTTGGTGCTGATTCCGCGCATCGACTTGACGCCCGTCGACCCGATGTTGCCTGTGAAGTGGAAACGTCGCCAGTTCCCTGTTCGGCCGGCCTTTGCCATGACAATCAACAAGAGCCAGGTAACGCTTCAGTTTCGCGTAGGGTACCTGTTCACCGAACTGTGAGGGCACTGTAGGGCCAAACGCTGGAACGCACTGGCGTTTGGTTGAATGACACGGTGTTCACTCATGGCCAGCTCTACGTCGCGATCACGCGTGGACGGCGTCCCGACCATCTCTTCCTGGCCATCAACAAGGAGCACGAAGGCCTGACGCGAAACGTCGTCTTCCACCAGGCTCTCATGGACGTCCAGGTAGGTATTTACGAATGACTTTTCACAGCACTTTGGCAAAAGTGTCTACTAGGCAACTTTGTTGCAGAATGCAGCAGCACACGACGAGCAGCTTGACACCACAGAGGTGGCAGTCGGCCCTGACTCTGTTGACAACTCCAATTCCATTTAGACGTCCATAAAATATTGCGCTGTTGCTGTACTGATTGTCTCTCTTGAATGTCTCTAGGAAATTAGCTGCGTTTTGTATCTGCCCCCTCCAGGTCGTTTGCCTCTTCGACCTGTGGGGCAGCTCTGTTGTTCGCTCGTGTAGTGTTCGTTGGCGCGTTTTGCATCTGCCCCCTCCAGGTCGTTTGCCTCTTCGACCTGTGGGGCAGCTCTGTTGTTCGCTCGTGTAGTGTTCGTTGGCGCGTTTTGCATCTGCCCCCTCCAGGCCGTTTGCCTCTTCAGCCTGTGGGGCAGCTGTGCTGTTCGTTGCTGCGTTCTGTATCTGCCCCCTCCAGGCCGTTTGCCTCTTCGGCCTGTGGGGCAGCTGTGCTGTTCGTTGCTGCGTCGCCCCCCCCTCCCCTTCGGCCTGTGGGGCAGCTGTGCTGTTCGTTGCTGCGTTCTGTATCTGCCCCCTCCAGGCCGTTTGCCTCTTCGGCCTGTGGGGCAGCTGTGCTGTTCGTTGCTGCGTTCTGTATCTGCCCCCTCCAGGCCGTTTGCCTCTTCGGCCTGTGGGGCAGCTGTGCTGTTCGTTGCTGCTATCTGCCCCCTCCAGGCCGTTTGCCTCTTCGGCCTGTGGGGCAGCTGTGCTGTTCGTTGCTGCTCCGCCCCCCCCGCCCCCCCCCGGGCGTTGCTGCGTTCTGTATCTGCCCCCTCCAGGCCGTTTGCCTCTTCAGCCTGTGGGGCAGTGGTGCACTGTTTGTCTGTGTATTGTTCGTTGCCACCTTCTGTATCTGCTCCCGTTTTGCTGTTTGTACCTGTGGTGCTCCAGTCTGTGTTTCAAGCATCGTGTACTCCGTCTTTAAACCACTGTGTACTTTGCAGTCTGCGGGACGCAGTCATGCAGTTCAAAGCAGACAACACATGTGGAGTACAAGCCACTGCACAGGCCGAAGAGGCAAACGGCCTGGCAGCGACAACACGCACAAAGATAACACACACAAAAAGACGCGCAGACAGCAACACACGGAGCACAAGCCGCTGCACAGGCCGAAGAGGCAAACGGCCTGGCAGCGACAACACGAACAAAAAGACGCGCAGACAGTAACACGCGCAGCACAATCCGCTGCACAGCCGAAGAGGCAAACGGCCTGGCAGCGACAACACGCACAAAAAGACGCACAGACAGCAACACGCGCAGCACAATCCGCTGCACAGCCGAAGAGGCAAACGGCCTGGCAGCGACAACACGCACAAAAAGACGCACAGACAGCAACACGCGCAGCACAATCCGCTGCACAGCCGAAGAGGCAAACGGCCTGGCAGCGACAACACGCACAAAAAGACGCACAGACAGCAACACGCGCAGCACAATCCGCTGCACAGCCGAAGAGGCAAACGGCCTGGCAGCGACAACACGCACAAAAAGACGCACAGACAGCAACACGCGCAGCACAATCCGCTGCACAGCCGAAGAGGCAAACGGCCTGGCAGCGACAACACGCACAAAAAGACGCACAGACAGCAACACGCGCAGCACAATCCGCTGCACAGCCGAAGAGGCAAACGGCCTGGCAGCGACAACACGCACAAAAAGACGCACAGACAGCAACACGCGCAGCACAATCCGCTGCACAGCCGAAGAGGCAAACGGCCTGGCAGCGACAACACGCACAAAAAGACGCACAGACAGCAACACGCGCAGCACAATCCGCTGCACAGCCGAAGAGGCAAACGGCCTGGCAGCGACAACACGCACAAAAAGACGCACAGACAGCAACACGCGCAGCACAATCCGCTGCACAGCCGAAGAGGCAAACGGCCTGGCAGCGACAACACGCACAAAAAGACGCGCAGACAGCAACACGCGCAGCACAATCCGCTGCACAGCCGAAGAGGCAAACGGCCTGGCAGCGACAACACACAGAAAGACGCGCAGACAGCAACACGCAGAGCACAAGCCACTGCACTGGCTGAAGAGAAACGGCGTGACAGCAACAACAATACATTGCAAACTAATGCAAACTACGAACTGGCGGCGACAAAAACAAGCAAAACAGGCTCATAATATGCCAGACCACGCGTGTTGCAGCGCAACAGAAGGAGCAAACCAAGCAGAGACGTCACTTTTGAAAATGAAGCTCAGTCGTCTTCGTCAGTGATGTCGTCAGCAGTGCCGCCAAGAAGCAAGTGGGCACGCTTGAAGGGCTCGCGACTCGTGCCATCCCCACTTGAGCGCTTCCTTGGAGAGCTGCTAACGGAGATGAAAGAGCCATCCTTGTCAGACTGTGCTCCGACAGTGGCGTTGTCCTCCTCATAGTCGCACTCGCCGCTTGCTTGTGCCAACTCGTTCGTCAAGTCTTTTGCTGCTTTCGCGCCATCTCCGACGCTGTCGCTGCACTTGCCATCGTCGCCAGCCGCCAAGTCGGTGGTCATCTCCTTGACCGACGAGACAGTCTTGAAGGCGCTGTCAAAGGTGAACTAAAACAACCAAATGACTCTTGGCGTGTGTATATGTTTGCTGTACATTGTCCACATTTTCACAATTGCACATATGTATCCATATTTCTATTGTTCCTAAGCCAAGGCATTCATTGCTACTCACAGTGAACGTTCTGTCCAGCGTCTTCTCCAACGCGTCCTCTGAGTCCATGTTTCCCCAACTGTCTTGATCGCCGAACAATGCTGACATACAACCCTGGCTGATGACGTAGTCATTGTGGCCGCCAGAGATGCGGACTCTCGCCTCGGTGCACATCTTGACAGCATTCTTATGGCTGGCGCTGCCGCAATCACCGCACTTGACTATTTGACGCTGAAACACTAACAACATATAGTCGTTCTTATCACATGAATGAATAGCTTCGACCACACCATGCACAATGCCTACCATTTGTGTAGGGTCGGATATCGCAGGCTCAGACAAAAACTGGGGTTAGCCCGCCCCCCCCCCCCAACTCCTTCAGCCTTCCTACGCTACTGTGCGTTGCATCCATTCAGCAGAGTTCCAGAGTTCACATATGGCTACAACGTACGCCCATTTTGCTGGTCAGGTTCGTCGATGAGCAGTTGGAGCAGTGCCCCTTTGTTGAGAACACGGTCACCATGCTGATGGAGCCATCAATCGTTGGTGGCGGCTTTTGCTCAACAATCGTCCAGCTGAGCTGCTTGCCATACCGCTTCACTGTTGTGAACCTGCAGTGAAAAACAACAGCAAGCATTCAATAAGTAATACTACTCGACGTTACAGTATGGGGGTGCCAAGTGGGAGCATACCTGTAACCGGGTCTGGAAGAGTTGGGGGGGGGGGGGTAGCTGGCCAATTCTGGGTGGGGGTCTCCAGAGCAAAAAGTGGGGGGGGGGTAGCTGGCTATTTGTTGACTTATACTTTTTGATCAAAATGAGTATAAATAGGGCCTAACAGTGTTATTTAGCTGTTTTATGGTCATATAACACTGCAAAGCACTGAAAAACACCACACTTACTCACTTTTATCGTTTTAGACATGTCGAAAATCCTTTGAGAAAATTCTGGGGGAGGGGGGTCGGGGGGGGGGGGGAGTTGGGTGGGTGTTGGAAAACTAGTGGCCCCCAAAGCCCCCCCCCCCCCCGTTTCAGGTATGAGTGGGAGGAAGGGCCCTCCGTCAAGGACCGTGGCCAGGCCCAGTGTCTGCCTTGTCAGTTCCCGCACCCTGGACCTGGGATCACGCTGGTCCACACGAGCTCCAGTGACAAACGTCACAGTCGCGGGCAGTCCCTGTGGATACGCCCAGAGGAGCCAGCCTGCTCTTCTAGCACGACGTCACAGGGAAGAAGATATCACACTGCCTGCTCCCTTTGGGGCAATTAACAACAACAACATTACAGTATACTGTAAGCGTAAATTATACCCCTCCCGGATCGCTTTTCAGTTTATTAGTCTCTACACCACTCTTTGCAAGTTTCTTGAATGAGCCACAGCCACGTGGGAGTTGGCAAAATTCTGGAGAGCCCCACGCACACGTATTCCCCCTCTATGGCCAAACGAAACAATTAGCCCCTCTCCCCAACTCAGGTGGCAAATTATTGGGCTTACTAATTCTGTTCACTAACTGACAACGTTCGTTCATACGTACAGCAGATTGTGTTCTCTCACCAGTCGAATTGAAGGCAGCCGCCTTCTTGCAAGTTGCGATTTCTAAAGAATCGCAGCCCAAAGAAGACGTACGTTTCGGCCACGTCAAGCGGAAACGCAGTCGACTCTTCGGGCAGTGACGTCAGCTCCACGTTAAGAGTGTCGTCGCCAATCCGCATACTGAACGGGTCTCGGATACACTTACTTTAGTAGTAGTACTTCATAGGAATAAAACAATTAAATGCAGTACATCCGCTTCTGCAGGAGTTGACCATTTATCTGGATCGAGTGGTCTTCAAGATGCTGTGTCACCTTGACAATGACATTGACATGTGTCGAAGTAGGCAAAGCGCCACTAGCCAACGTCGCCAGCTTCGAGAAACCAGCAAATTCGACGTCATCGAATCTGTCAGCTCCGACTGCTGTTTGGATGTTCGACTGTCGCACAAAGTAATACTGAAAGAGAACGTCTTCTCCACCTGTCTGTTAGTTGATTGGTCGGCACAATACCGTGCACACGTCCACGAGCTCGTCGTACATGTAGAACGACTTAGTCGACTTGCCCGCGAGACAGTCCTTGAGTCCGACGATCTCGTTCACGTTGAGCTGCTTTAGCACGGCCTTCTGAGCAGCTTCCACCAACAAGATGCTCAATTTCCCTATCAAACAAAGATCCAATCAAGAAGCACACACTAGAACGAACGTCAACGCGAACCTCTCCTGTCAACCAAGTAAACTATGACCATGTCTTGGCTGCCGAACTTGCTCTTTCTTTGCGGCGAGATGCCAAGCACCTTGAAAAAAGTCCGCTCTGCAAATGCGTTCGGTTTTGCGCCACTTCGCGGCTGGCCGCCACTATCGAGAGACTTGAACCGCTGTATGCTCGGCCCACTCATCGCTACTTTCGTGTCACTGGTCAGCTGTCAACAACTGCTCGTTTGAAGCCAAAATCGTCTGGCAGTGTTGTCAGTGTCTTTTAGTTAATACGATAATGTGCAACACAAAATTTGCATATTGTTACGCTATTGTAACAGTTGCGCTGTTGTATTTCTCGTATTTGCTGTATACCACGGAATATATGTACTGTATGCGCAACAGTGTTGTCGGTGTCTTTTAGTTAACACGATGAAGTGCAACACAAAATTTGCATATTGTTACACCATTGTAACAGTTGCGCTGTTGTATATCTTCTATTTGCTGTATTGCACGGAATGTATCTACTGTATGCTAAATGATCTTGAAACTATCAAGTTGAAAGTGCACAATATATACTTGTTCATATCCATGTGAAATTTATATGCGTTTATTTCTCCGAATTTTCTCTGGAATTGAATATGGCATCTGGATAAGTGGATTTGACGGCAGCTGGGTGGGCGGCCGAAGGCCGCTACGGGCGTCTAGTCTACTTACAACTCCGGCGGCTGTCTGTCTGTGTCTGTCTGCGTCCGGGCTATAACTCTCGAACGGCTCGACGGATCCGGATGGGCGATGGCTCGTTCGACTCGGCCTCGCTCCGCATTTCGTCAGACGCTATTCGTTTTGTTCATAATTACCGGTAATACCGATAAATAGCGAAAATACGACTCTGGGACAAATATTTTGGTGTGCCTAATGTTTGTCCTGCAACGAACGCGTCTTTTAGAAAACGACCATTTTTCGGTAACTATCAAACGGCTCAACGGATCCGGATGGGCGATGGCTTGATCGACTCGGCCTCGCCCCGCATTTCATTGCTGCTGCTGGTTTCTGCGATAAATACCGATATATCGTGAAAGTAGCAAGAAGAAGCGAAAACGGTGTTCCTAAGGTCTAAAGGGGTAAAAAATAAACCTAAAGGGGGCAAAAAGGACAAAAAGGACAAAAGGGGGCAACAAGCGGCACTGTAATGGAAACAAGCGATCCTAAAAAAACTAAACAAAATCGACGCTAATATCACTTCAGCATGTGAGATGTGGCTCCTTCGACCCAGGATTGCCAGGACTTTTCTCAGATGTGAATTGCACTTGCCACTTGGCAATGGCACGTGCCAGTGACACAGTTGGTACATAAAGTCGCTAAAACGCTTTGTGAAAATGCGAACCACTGCAAAAGACGCGTCGACCTAGGCGCCCTGGCAACCAGAAAGGAGGGATTCGGCACGCCCGCCAGCTCAGGATTGATGGACGCGTATGGCGGCCAACTCGGGCGCATCTTCGCAGCCAGTTGACGTGACTCGGACGCCCTGGCAACTAAAAAGGACAGATTCGGCACGCCCGCCAGCTCAGGACCGATAAACGCGCATGACGGACGACTTGGGCAGATCTTCGCGGCCAGCACGATCGGCAGCGCTAGCGCGATCGACAGGCGGACTGGGCGGCATGCTGACCAGCTGTGGCGATCGACAGGCGGACTGGATGGCACGCTGAACAGCTAGCGCGATCGACAGGCGGACTGGGCGGCATGCTGAACAGCTGTGGCGATCGACAGGCGGACTGGATGGCACGCTGAACAGCTAGCGCGATCGACAGGCGGACTGGGCGGCATGCTGAGCAGCTGGGGCGATCGACAGGCGGACTGGATGGCACGCTGAACAGCTAGCGCGATCGACAGGCGGACTGGGCGGCATGCTGAACAGCTGGGGCGATCGACAGGCGGACTGGATGGCACGCTGAACAGCTATCGCGATCGACAGGCGGACTGGGCGGCATGCTGAACAGCTGTGGCGATCGACAGGCGGACTGGATGGCACGCTGAACAGCTAGCGCGATCGACAGGCGGACTGGGCGGCATGCTGAACAGCTGTGGCGATCGACAGGCGGACTGGATGGCCTGCTGAACAGCTAGCGCGATCGACAGGCGGACTGGGCGGCATGCTGAACTGCTGTGGCGATCGACAGGCGGACTGGATGGCACGCTGAACAGCTAGCGCGATCGACAGGCGGACTGGGCGGCATGCTGAACAGCTGTGGCGATCGACAGGCGGACTGGATGGCACGCTGAACAGCTAGCGCGATCGACAGGCGGACTGGGCGGCATGCTGAACAGCTGGGGCGATCGACAGGCGGACTGGATGGCACGCTGAACAGCTAGCGCGATCGACAGGCGGACTGGGCGGCATGCTGAACAGCTGTGGCGATCGACAGGCGGACTGGATGGCACGCTGAACAGCTAGCGCGATCGACAGGCGGACTGGGCGGCATGCTGAACAGCTGTGGCGATCGACAGGCGGACTGGATGGCACGCTGAACAGCTAGCGCGATCGACAGGCGGACTGGGCGGCATGCTGAACAGCTGTGGCGATCGACAGGCGGACTGGATGGCACGCTGAACAGCTAGCGCGATCGACAGGCGGACTGGGCAGCATGCTGAACAGCTGTGGCGATCGACAGGCGGACTGGATGGCACGCTGAACAGCTAGCGCGATCGACAGGCGGACTGGGCGGCATGCTGAACAGCTGGGGCGATCGACAGGCGGACTGGATGGCACGCTGAATAGCTAGCACGATCGACAGGCAGACTAGCTGGATGGCACGCTCAACGGCTAGCGCGCTCGACAGGGGGACTGGACGGCATGCTGAGCAGCTAGCGCAATCGACAGGAGGACTGGATGGCACGCTGAACAGCTGGGGCGATCGACAGGCGGACTGGATGGCACGCTGAACAGCTAGCGCTATCGACAGGGGGAGTGGGCGGCATGCTGACAAGCTCGGGCGCTCGACAGGCGGACTGGATGGCACGCTGAACAGCTAGCGCGATCGACAGGCGGACTGGGCGGCATGCTGAACTGCTGTGGCGATCGACAGGCGGACTGGATGGCACGCTGAACAGCTAGCGCGATCGACAGGCGGACTGGGCGGCATGCTGAGCAGCTGGGGCGATCGACAGGCGGACTGGATGGCACGCTGAACAGCTAGCGCGATCGACAGGCGGACTGGGCGGCATGCTGAACAGCTGGGGCGATCGACAGGCGGACTGGATGGCACGCTGAACAGCTATCGCGATCGACAGGCGGACTGGGCGGCATGCTGAACAGCTGTGGCGATCGACAGGCGGACTGGATGGCACGCTGAACAGCTAGCGCGATCGACAGGCGGACTGGGCGGAATGCTGAACAGCTGTGGCGATCGACAGGCAGACTGGATGGCCTGCTGAACAGCTAGCGCGATCGACAGGCGGACTGGGCGGCATGCTGAACTGCTGTGGCGATCGACAGGCGGACTGGATGGCACGCTGAACAGCTAGCGCGATCGACAGGCGGACTGGGCGGCATGCTGAACAGCTGTGGCGATCGACAGGCGGACTGGATGGCACGCTGAACAGCTAGCGCGATCGACAGGCGGACTGGGCGGCATGCTGAACAGCTGGGGCGATCGACAGGCGGACTGGATGGCACGCTGAACAGCTAGCGCGATCGACAGGCGGACTGGGCGGCATGCTGAACAGCTGTGGCGATCGACAGGCGGACTGGATGGCACGCTGAACAGCTAGCGCGATCGACAGGCGGACTGGGCGGCATGCTGAACAGCTGTGGCGATCGACAGGCGGACTGGATGGCACGCTGAACAGCTAGCGCGATCGACAGGCGGACTGGGCGGCATGCTGAACAGCTGTGGCGATCGACAGGCGGACTGGATGGCACGCTGAACAGCTAGCGCGATCGACAGGCGGACTGGGCAGCATGCTGAACAGCTGTGGCGATCGACAGGCGGACTGGATGGCACGCTGAACAGCTAGCGCGATCGACAGGCGGACTGGGCGGCATGCTGAACAGCTGGGGCGATCGACAGGCGGACTGGATGGCACGCTGAATAGCTAGCACGATCGACAGGCAGACTAGCTGGATGGCACGCTCAACGGCTAGCGCGCTCGACAGGTGGACTGGACGGCATGCTGAGCAGCTAGCGCAATCGACAGGAGGACTGGATGGCACGCTGAACAGCTGGGGCGATCGACAGGCGGACTGGATGGCATGCTGAACAGCTAGCGCGATCGACAGGCGGCCTGGACGCAGTGGACAGTGTGCTGAACAGCTAGAACGCTTGTCACGTGGACCAGTCAGACTGCTGAACAGCTAGCGCGCTCGTCACACAGACTGGACAGCATGCCGAACAGCTATTGCGCTGGTCACATGGACCACTCGACTGGCTAAGCAGCTAGCCTGCATCGCCGTCCACACATGGACGAGTTGACCCACTGAACAGTTAGAGCACTCGTCACATAGACCGGTCGACCTGCTGAACACCTAGAACGCTCGTCACACGGACCAGTCGACCTGCTGAACCGCTGGCGTGCTCGGCACGTGGAATGGACGGCACGCCGAACAGCTAGCGCGCTGGTCACGTAGACCACTTGGCATGCTGAACAGCTAGCAGTCTTGTCACGCAGACCAGTCAACCTGCTGAACAGCTCGCGGGATCGTCACGTGGACCAGTCAACCCGCTGAACAGCTAGCCTGCATTGATACCTATGTACACGGCTGAGTCGATCCACTGAACAACTAGTGCGCTCGTCATGCGGACCAGTTGGCATGCCGAACAGCTAGCGCTTGACACGTGGACTGACTCAATGGCATGCTGATTGGCTATCGCGGTTGAGACATTGCCAGTTAGCTGTGCTTGGCACGTGGACTACATAGCTCGACACGGTGGCTGACTCAGGGCTGGGTTGCTATGTAGGTGGCTGAGTGGCCGAAGGCCGCTACGGGCGTCTAGTAGTATTAAAATCAGTCATCTCATCTGCAAATCGCGAACGCGCACCCAAGGACTAAGGTACACCAACGCTCCAAATATACATGATAGGGACAGCTAATTGTAATTGATACGTGGCAGAGCAATAACAAACCTTGAAATCTTCGCAAGGCGTCCCCTCTAAGGGTTTGGTTTTTGGCCCCGCTTATTTTTTCAACTACCCCCCCCCCCCCCCCCAACCCTACACAAGAGACTTTCACTCGGCCTAAAACGATAAAAGTAAGTAAACGTTGGTGTATTTCAGTGCTTTTCAGTGTTATATGACCATAAAACAGCTAAACAACACTGTTTAGACCCTATTTATATCCATTTTTGACCAAAAACTACCAGTATAATAAAAAATTGCAAGCTATCCTCCACTTTTTGCTCCACACCCCCCCCCAGAATTCAGCCATTTACTCCCCCCCCCCCAACTCTTCCAGACCCGGTTACAGGTATGGTGATAGGGGCAGCTAATTGTAACTGATACGTGGCACAGCAATAACAAATCTTCAAATCTTCGCATGACGTCCCCTCTAAAGGACAGAGTGCACTCTAATCAATACTTCCCTTCGCTTTCCTAAAAGTCCCGCCACTAACGACCATTTACCCCCCCCCCCCCCGGTTACAGGTGCGCAGTACGCTTTCATTCGCGAGTCGCTCGCTTGCGTGACGACGACGACCGACACATCACAGCAGCGGGGGCGCTGGGCGCGACGACAAAAAAAAAGAAACCAACCAATCGGGAGACAAACGAACACGCACGCACGCAGGCACGGACGTGCGTGCGAAAAAAGCCAACAAAATGGGGGCTGATCAGCGCTGCTCAATGATGATCTGCTCGCGAACGGGTATGTTGAGCTCCGCCAGCGTGCTGGAGCGGTCCAACGTCGTCAGCTGAAATAATTTTTAAAGGCCCATACATACAACCGGATAACCCCGAATTCGCCCCCTCACTAGTTGCCTTTGGGTTTGTCCCTCCCCCCCCCCCATTATCTGTAACTGGGGGGGGGGGGGGGGTGATTGGGGGGGAGGTGATTGGGGGGGAGGGTTTCCCTCCCCCACTTGCTGGTTTTGACCACACCAACCCTCCCTTCAGGTTGTCCTGAACCCCCACCCAGCCCCCCAGACTTTTTGTAAACTTCCTACTACATAGTTTAATGCAAAATAAATGCGTTTTGTGTGTTTTTGAGCAAAAATCAACCCAAAGTGCCTATATTGCATTACTTACAGCGTATTTTTGACCAAAAGTACCTATTTTAGGGTTTTTTCAGTGTCCTTTTGACCAAAAATCAACCAAAAGCGCCAATTTTTCCTTCCCAGACCCCCTCCTCCAGATTTTCATCCCACCCCCCCCAGAAAGTGCCCGAACCCTCCCCCCAGGTCCAATTCCCGGTTACAGGTATGCCCCCACCCCACCAGCAGGGAACAAAGGTGGGACCACAGCCACATATGGACCTTTCAAAATTTATTGGGAAAATGCTGACAAATTCGGGGGGGGGGGTAAGGTATGCCTGCAACTAGGTCGAACCGAGTTGAGGGTGGGGGGGGGCAGGTAAACGGACCTTTGAAAGGAACCGGCAAAAAATTCTGGAGGAGAGAGAGAGAGAAAGGTTGATATTCCGGTCCTACCTCTTTCAGGTATTGGGCGGGAGGGGGGAGGGGTAGGGGGGGCATCAGGTCCGCCGACTCACGTCTCTCTTGGGCACGTCGCTGGTCCAGAGGATGTGCCGGTCGGTGTCGAAGCCCTGCGCCAGGGCGAAGCGTAGCACCGACTCCACGGGCTCCTGGGCGTCGAAGCGCCGCTGCACGACCGAGGGAGCGGGGCTGCCGGCCGGCTTGCGCAGACGGATCGTACGCACGCCCGCCGCGTCCGCCGGAGGCTCCTCGCCCAGCGCCAGACCCGCGGATGCGACGCGCTCCTGGAAGGGACCGGGGGGGGCGGGAAGAGATTCTGTGTTGATTTGTTTTTTTTTCTTCTTTTGTTTTGGCGCGAGGCAGGGATTTGCTGCGGATCCAGCCGTCACAAAAAAATTGTTACAGTCTCTATAATAAGATTCATGTAACAGGGTCTGGACAAGGGGGGGAAGGGGGGGGGGGTACATGGCACTTTTTTGGGTTCCTAGGACATTCTCCCCCAAGTCGTCACGCGCGTTCAATTAACGCCACATTTTATTAGCCTATGACATTAAGTACGTATTAAAAGGAGGCAGCGAAGTCAACCCGCCAGCAGTTCTTTTTTTCTTAAGTCTTGGATAAAGAAAGTCGACACGGCTACACTTGGATTGATGTCGGTCTCATGTCGACAAACATGGCAGACTTAGATGACAGCGACAGTTCCGGCCCGTGATGGGGAGCCAGCAGCCATTGGGCTGACTGGGTATCATCTCTCCCTAGCAGCAGTGAATGATGTGTGACCAGAGAGAGGCCTCCCCGCGATCAGAGAAGCGAACCACACAAACAAGGTGGTGCAAGCAAACATGAGAAAAGAAAGTTGTGCTGCTGACGAGAGGCGTTGGCAATTGGCATTAGTATCACTAAAAGGACTAACAGCGAGGTAACTATTGCAAGGTAATTCAGCTGTAGGGTGAGGAGGGCGCTGACGAAATTCTCGTCAAAAGAATCCTGGACCGTCATCTTACACTATTTACGTTGCGGTATGCTCACATTCGCACATCTATTTTCGATATGCTTAATGCCTCCTTTTAATAGTGCACCGCATTATTTACCGTACTAAATGTGGCTCCACATAAGCGCGCACCACATTTTGGGGGAGAATGTCCTGGTCACGCTTTTTTGGCGGGGGGGGGGGCGCTCCAGACCAATGCCATTGCCAAATGACCAAAAAGTGAGGGGAGGGAGTAGCGGACAATTTTTTGAATTATACTGCTACTTTTGGTAAAAAAAGATCAAAATAGGCTTTAAATAGTGTTGTTTAGCTGTTTTTATGGCCGTATAACACTGAAAAGCACTGAAAACCTCAACATTTACTCACTGTTATCGATTTAGACAAGGTGAAATTCCCTTGGGAAAATTCTGGGGGTCCTGGGGTGCTGGAAGAATAGTGGGCTTTACAACCCCCCTAGTTACGGGTATGATAGAGTAGTTATCGCACAAAAATGAAAATGTAAAAAAATGCCGAGATGATACCAATGCAATTGAACGTAGCGCTAAAGTCAAACTCTCTTGGTGTACGATTTGCGCACGATGGGTGCGGGGGTCGGAGATCATATTGGGGGGGTCATGGGAGGGGGACACGCCATTATGAATGGGGAGGGGGGGGGGGTCTCAGAAGAAAAAAATGAACCAAAACAGGGTCTAAATTGGCACTTTTTGGTGAAAAACGGATGTAAATAGCGTCATTTAGCTGTTTCAGTGTGAAAAAACACTGAAAACAACGAAAAATTCACCAGTTTTGTAATTGTCGACAGGTTGAAAAACATTAGAAAAATTCTGGGGGAGCGTGGGGGGGGGGGGCTGGGGGAGAGGAAAACTTCCGAATGTGGGGTAGCTTAGCCCCCCCCCCAGCTACACGGATGCCACCATCCCTCCCTCACCCACCACAAACTGCTGTTTCTGCAGCTCCGCGAGCCTCCGCTGCTCCAGCTGTTCCGACTCGAGTCTGGCTCTGTCCAGCTCTCGTTGCCTGTCGGCCAGCAGCGACTCTTCATAGGCCGCCGCCTGTTGCGCCCGGAACATCTCTCGCTGCTCCCGTTCCAGCTGCAACCAGCCGCACGTGGGTTGTTGTTGTTGGATTAGGGGCAACGCTAGGAGGCCGTCAATGGCCCACATAGCATACCCATATCCATGACGCCTTCCTGTCCAGAGCCGGCAATTAGCCAAAGACCTACGGAAGAACGCCATCTATGATCTAGGACAGCGATGGCACGAGAGTATGTAGGTCTATCAAGAGTCGAACTCAGGACTTTGCGCGCAAGAGGCCGATTCTTTATCACTAGGCAATACGCTGCCCTGGGGGTTGGGTTGCGGGCAGACGTACAACGACGGACGGGGGAGGGGGAATCCGGACGAATTTTGGTGCCAAAAAAACTCAGTAAAATTTGTACTTTTGCAAGAAAAGAGCCGCTCGAGATGACACGACACGAGACGCCACACTTTGGACTAGTAAATTGCGAAAAAATCGGCCAACATTTTGGCGATACCCAGCAAGCAGGGAAATAGGCTCGAGGACGCACCCCCCCCCCTCCCAATAGGCAGGAGGGGGGGGGAGGGTGGCACGCACCGCCTCGGTCTGTGCGGACTTGAGCATCTCCTGGTGCTCCTCGATCGAGTGCATGAGCTGCAGGACGAACTGGTCCCTGTCCACCAGACCACCACCTGAACTTTTCTTGTCGACACACTTTGCACAGTAGTCAGTCTTTCACTGTGTGTGTGTGTGTGTGTGGGGGGGGGGTTCAAGGTCGTCTGCGTTGTTGCCTCTCAAAAACATACCTGTAACTGGGGGGGGGGGGTTGGGGGCCACTATTTTTCCAGACGCCGACCCCCCCCCCCTAGAATTTTCCCAAGGGATTTTCACCATATTTATACCCATTTTTGACCAAAAAGTACCAGTATAAAATGGCCAGCTACCCCCCAACTTTTTGCTCTGGAGACCCCCCCCCCCAAATTCGACCATTCCCCCCTCCCCCTTCCAGACCCGGTTACAGGTATGCTCGAAAAGGAGAAAGTCTGCGCGTCAAACACAACCTGTGCAGCCCGTCCAGTGACACCCCCCCCCCCCCCCCCGTAGGTGGGCAGGGCCCACGCACGCACGCACGCACGCACCGGGCAGGAAGCGCAGGAGTTTCGGTTGTCCCTTGTCGCGGACGAAGAGGAGCACTACGGGAAAGAGGCGATCGGTGCCGCGACGCGACAGTTCGGGCAGCGCGTCCGTCGGCACGTTCGCCGCCTCCAACATCGACCGCAGCCTAAGGCACAGCGCGGCGCGTGTCCCCCCAGGGCACGGAGACTTGAGGGTACGTTTTACGAAGAAAAAACAAACAGACATTTTTTTAGTAATACAAAAAATCCAACTCCTGTTCAGTTGTGCAGCCCTGCGTATGTGTGCGTGTGTCCAGGATTTTTGATGGAGGAGTACCGTGCTCTGGCCTTCGGTTCAGTACGTGTGCTTACGAAGTACAAGAAGACGGATAATCATGACCATAAAAAAGAAGAAACGAAACCCACTCTTCGAACTGCGCCGGCAGAGTCACGTCCCAGCCCCAGACGATGAACTGGTTGTGCATGAGCCTGGCGACGTCCGGGTTGCAGAGCACCTGTTTCGAGCAATTGACCAATCGTCCTCTCACGCAACGACAGGCACACGCACACGCACACAGACACACACATACACACGCACACTAACAGACAGACAGACACAGACCTGCGTGGCAAAGACGTTGGTGGCTACGGAGCGGTCGTGATTGAGGTAGACGAGCAGGGGACGGCGCTCTTCGGGCGGCAGCTCCGACGCGGTCGTCAGCGCCTCGGCGAATGTGCCCCGGTAGAAGTCGGGAGCGCCAGCGCCGTACCTACGCACGCGTCAACGCGATATATTGACAACACGCGACCACCGAGCCCAGTAACAACACGCAAGAGAGTAGCTTAGACGCCGCCGGACACACTCTAATTCCCTCCCCACAGCAATTAGGCTGCGCGCCTTTTTGGGAGCACGAATCAACTGGGCACTCTTTCAGCGTGTGTGCGCGTGCGTGCGTGTACGTACGTAGTAGGCTTCGTGCGACAATTAGCCACACGGATTTAGCAAATTTGAGGGTTTCCGTTACATGTAGTCATGCGTACGGGACGTATGCATCTCAGGACAGACATTTCGACATTCGACAGCAGCGGTCGCCTCGTCAGCACGTACCTCTTGGCGAAGTTCTCGTTGAATGCGGCCGTCGCTTCGAGCGCCGAGCCGCAGTCGGCGGGCATCAGCGGCTCGAAGATCGCCGCCTCTGCAAGCATCGATCAATCAATCAATCAACCACTGTCCCAATCTTTTTATTGACAACACACATGCACGCACACCAACACAGTTAGCGAAAACCGCGGACCTGTGTACGAGGTACCAGTGGCGCATCGAAAGAAGGGGAAACTTGTTCAGTGACGGATCCAGGATTTCGTGACGGGGAGGGCGGCGAACTCGGAACAAGGGAGACGGATTTTGAAGAAGGGGGGAACCCTGTCGAAATATATGGATGCTGGGCCATTTCAGCGGCGGCTTTGGACAATTAATACATAACAAACGGCGCCACAAACAAACGCTGTGAGATTTTCGACCACTTACAATCATTTTTTTTTTATCCGAAAAGGTAGGTGCACTAGGCATATTGGTTCTCTTGTTTCGCGACTTTGTTGTTTAGCGACAGATTTCTGCTTCCTAAGCTCCGCAGCGCAGGCGTTTTTGAGTGTTACTGTTTGCCCCCAGTTCCTCGGTCCTCTTCATGCTTTCCACGTTTTCCCTGTTTCCAATGCTGAGCTTCAAATCTTGATGTGATGTACAGGGGTCAGTTTGAATTTCAGCACCTTTCAGAAATGGCTTGGGAAATTTTTTTGCGGCTGTTTGCACAGTTGGGCGAAGGCGTTGGCTCCAAACCGCAAGGTGCGGGGTTCAATCCTCAGCGTGGCAAGACTGCCAATAACAGTAACCCCCTTGGGCAAGGGGCTCACGCAAAAAGCCCCCTGATCGCAGTTCTCATTGAGAATCGATCATTGAGACAGAGGTAACCAAGGACCCCTCGGTCCCCCTCTCGCCTGAGACTTCGGTCTCAAACCCTCAAAAAAAATTGGTGCATAGCGGTGGCAGCGCCAGCGCGGTGTCCATGGAAACTGATCAACCATTCAAAATCGCAGTCAATTTATTGAGGGAACAAATCACATTAGTAATTGCCACCCTGTCTTCTCTGCTAGCAGATGACCTGACAGAAGTTATCAGTGATATCACGCTCCTACCAAACAGTCAGAATGTACATGGACTTGACGTGCCCCGTCATGCTGAGGACCAAGGAACTGGGGCTATGCCTTTTTGACTACTGTCGGTCAAGCACATTTACCAATTTCCCAATTCGTCAGCTCTGTGCCCACCAGGCTGGTTCTCCTTCTTTCTTAAGCTCCACCTCCGCAGCCCTGCCACGCCCCACTGTTTGCCGACTCTCTGCGTGACACCCTCCCCCAAACCACCCTACCAGCCGCTCTGCACCGCCGCCCTCCCCGCCCCCCTCTAAATCCTGACGGGGTGGGCGGCCGCCCTCCCCGCCCTCCCCCTGGATCCGCCGGTGAACTTGTTGTATGTGTGCCCCTCCCCCGCCCTCAAGAAGACGGGAGGGGGGGGGCATACATAGGTAAATTCTGGGTTGGGTCTGAGGCCACTGTGAGGGGGTGGGTGCCCGGCGGGACCAGACCTGGAACTGGGGGTGGGGGGTTACCCCCCCTATTTTTCCAACACCTCCCCAACCCCCACCCCAGAATTTTATCAAGGGATTTTCACTCCGTCTAAAACGATATAAAAGTGAGTAAATGTTGGTGTATTTCAGTGCTATATGACCATAAAACAGCTAAATAACACTGTTTCGACCCTATTTGTACCCATTTGTGCCCAAAAAGTTCCTGATTAACTCAAAACATGCCCAGCTACCCCAAATTTTTGTCCCAGACAGTAGACCCCGCCCCATACAGTAGACCCAGGCCCGTCTTTCGGCCAATCCCCCCCCCCCCCACTCGTCCAGACCCGGTTACCAGCTTGGTCTGAGGCCCCGGTTCGGGGGTGGGTGCCGGGGGGGGGGTCGACCCTGTATGCAGTGTGGGGGGGATATGCTCACTGGGTTCATCCTCCATGGGCTCGACAGTGACTTCGTCGTCTTCGTCGTCGTCAGTGAAGCTGGCCGACGCGTTCGCGGCTGCCGATGCCGACTTGCCGGCAGACGCTGCCGACACGAACTGGACGTCCTCGTCGTCGCTTGACGACGACAGCTCCGCGGCGCCCGCATGTCGTCGAGTCGACTCTGACGGCGAGCGCGCCTCAAAAATGAAAAAAATATATATAGAAAAAAAGCTAAATGAATGTTTGATGCGCCACACGCAGAGATGTGAGATTACGGCGATACTGCGCATGCTCCAGTATTCTACTTTTCGAAAGTACGATTTAATGTATTTTATCTGGTCCGCAACACACAAATAATTTCTGCGCATTTCACCAAAAAAAAATTGACCTCGGCGGGTGCAGGAGCGGTTTCGGCGACGGAGAGCCGATGCACGGGGTCTAGCGGCAGTGTCGACAGGACGGTCTGAATTGTTTGCTTACAAGATTCAACAAAATTCCGATTCCGCATCGAGTAATAAATCTCTAAATTGTATCTCCACTGCACAACAGTCTCCCCCCAATTTAACGCCAAATAACACAACGCACGCCACACCACAACTGCACGACGATTTGAATAGAACCACTCGCACTGATTGCATCGCGTTGTCAGTGTTGTCACGATGCGTCAGGTGGGGGGGGGGGGGCGCGCTTCAATTACAGAATATAAATTCTATAAATAGCAACATACCTTATCGGTGACATCAGTAGGCCAGCCCGTCCATAGCTGCCGTCGTGTTGCAATGTTCGTCCAGTTGTAGACGACGTTCTTCACCTGAACAAGGGAGGATCCTGCAACTGGGGGGGGGCATGAGTCAGAGCACCCCCCCCCCCCCCGGCAAGGGTTTTCAAACCCATTTAAAATGATAAAAGTGACTGATCTTACCTCGTTTTCGGCATCGCTTTCTTTTTTCCTCAGACTTTCTCCGTAACACATCAAAACAACGCAGAATGGTAGTATTTACAGCCGCTCACTTTGTCCCATTTTGTACCAAAAAATGCCCACTTAGAGCTACAGTGTACTTTCTGTCAGTGCTACAGTGTCATTTCGTATACACAACGCTCCATTTCGACCTTTATATATAGAGATCCCCTCGCACCACTGGCCGAGCCGGTCGCGACATGTCCGGTGCATACCATAGGTGGGCTCAGGGGGGTTTGGGGGGGGGGGTTTACACCCGCCCCCTTAATATAGCCGTCCCGCTTCTTTGCGGGAGAGAGGCCCCCCCCCCTGGCCATCGCCATCCTGGGTAACTTGCGGAAACCCTCTCTCAATATTAAAAAAAGTGGTGAAGATGCGTGTTTTTTGTTTTTTTTTTTAGTGTAGTGTGACCGAAAAACGCCTGAAAAGTGCTCTTTAGACCTTATTTTGACCCATTTTAGACCAAAAAGTACCCATTTTACACGTCATTATGGTGTAAAATTCTCACTCCGACCACCGCTACTCCAAAATTTTCGATCCTGGACATTTTATCCGGAATGGCTCTAGACCCCATAGGTGCCCGCTGGGGGGGGATATAGGGGGGGGGGTATACCCCCTCCCCTGGAAGACCCTATCCAGAAAGACTTTCGGGATTACCCCTCCCCTGGCTTTCATTTTCTGGAGCTTCAAGCCGATTTGTCTTGTAAAAATGGCAAAAAGTGTGCCTGCGGCGCTGTCTTTTTGTACTTTGCAGCTTAAAGGTACATAGAAATGGCGTTTAGATCACGTTTTAGGTCCATTTTAAGGCGAATAAGTACCATTTTTTGGCAAATTCCGACATATAAAACTGCATCCCGAAAATCCCGAATTACCCCACCCCCTGCCTTCGAATAAATTTGGTGATTTACCCCTCCCCTGGCCCAATTTCCGTGGGCACCTATGCTAGACCCCCCCCCCCGCTCGAAACCCCCCTCCCTGGCTTTTGGACCAATCAACACCTATGGTGCATACCTGTGAGTGGGGGAGGGCTTTCCCCAGTTTTGCTCTCCCCCCACTCGCTCTGACCCATTTGCAGGTACGGGGGTGGTTGTGGTTGGTGGTGGCGAGTAAGACGTACGTGTCCGACGGTGTCGGGTGCGTCGAAGGTGAACTTGCGTCTCTCTCGGGCGCGCTCGTCCGTGATGTCGAGCGCGACGCGTTCGTCAGCGGTGGCGCTGGCGGCGGGCGCGACGGAGAGGCGAAGGCGGCCTGGCAGCGCCAGTGTGCGCAGCAGCACGCCGGCGCTGGGCGTCGTCGAACCCCCGGACACGGACGCGGGCCAGACCAACTCGACGTCGGACGCCCGGCCGCGGCCCACCGACAACGCCTCGGCCAGACGCGCTCTCAGCTCGTCTGCAACGCACCGCGGAGAATGGCTGGATGCCGAGTTGCTGGCTGCGTGAGGGGCCGCTTCTATGGAGGCCTCTCTCTGACAACTCATCATCACTGACCCCTGCCGGTGTATAGATGAGACCAATGCAAATAGGTGCGGATCGCAACTGACTCCAACTGTTGTTGAATTCGGGCAACGCTAGAAGACCGTCAGTTGGTCCATATAGCATACCCATCTCCATGACGCCTTCTGGTCTAGAACCGCAGACTTAGAGCCAAAGACAGTCGGGAGAACGCCATCTGCTTCTAGGGCAGCGACAGCACGGGAGAATCCATTGAGGGAAGTCCTCGATCTAGTGGATCCATCAAGAATCGAACCCGCAACCGTGGCGGCGCAAGAGGCCGATTCTCTGCCACTGGGCCGTACATACGCTGCCGGCTTAGCGTCTAGCCTTCCAGGACGGTCGACATCCACTCACAGACGGTGCTGAGTTCGTCGATGCTGATCTCCGCGGTGCGGCCGCGAAAGTCGCCAACGATCGTCAGCTTCCGCGCCTTTCCGTCCGCTGCGTCGGCGTCGTCGTCGTCCAAATCTCTGATCGCTCCACAGACGGAGGAGGGGGCGCCGCCGCCAGCATTTGCACTGGCCGACGCCGACGAGAAGTTGCCATTGTTGGCGCTGCTGGCCAGCTGCGCAAACGGATTCAAGATCTCGGCCGGAGAGGGCTCCCTGAACACGCGAGCGAGTGTTGGTTGTACACAGCGGCAAATTGTCGACGACGGCCACACAGCTGTGCGAATCGCTACGGGCAACCGACTTTTCCAAACAAATTGCAACAGCAAAATCAGCACAACTCCTTCCATAAGACCAAGCTAAAAGCCCTCAAACAGCGTTTGATTTTTGACCAATACCGCTGCTTTTTGAAGATTGATGAATCCATAGTTGCTTTTAAAATTTGGCATGCACCGCTCCACACAGGCGACTTTTTTTTGCCAAGCACAGCAGAATTTTAATTTTTTTCAGATGTCGCTAAGGGGCGGGGGGGGGGGGCTGGGGCACCCCGTTGCGACGCCCTAGCGACTGCACCTGCGTTGCGTGGCAGGGGGCGTGTGGGCGTCGGCAGCGGCAGCGGCGTCGGCAGCGTCGTTATCGAAGAACGCGTCGATCGCCCGTCCCGCGTCCCACTCGTGTGCCTCCAGCGCCGAGATGCAGCGATCGAAGTCCTCGCAGCCCGTCACCGCCTGTCCGAGCGATTGATTTAATCGATCAAATCGAAAAACAAATGGGTAAATTCAGGGTATGTAGACACCCCTGTTAATTCAATAGACACCGATTCAGGGCGTGTAGACACCCCTTTCGAAACATGTTGGAGGCGTTGCTGATGAAATGCAGCATACGCAGCATGAATACATGCTGCAAAGAGGGCCCCCAGCCCCAATTCGTGTCTAACCTGTAGTGATCGCTGACTGCTGGCTAAGTCCCTACTCTACTGGACTTTTGATAACGAACTAGGCTAGAGATGGCCGCTGCACTAGCAAGCGGAATTCTGTTTCAATCCCAAGAAGAGGCAGCTGGTCTGTGTATAATGAGATGATTGAAAAAATTCGGTATGTGTCGTCTTGAGAATTCAGTGTCCGCGTCATGGCCAGGAACGTGCTAGACAAAAAGCGCCCAACATAAAAATTCTTTGGCAAGTAGTCGCTCCATGAAACAATGCAGTCTGATTTTTAGCCCTCCAATAAAGGCATCAAAATTTTAGCCTTCGCACATGCATTGATGACAAATGTACATACGAAAACGTCACGGTGTTGTCGAATTTTCGCTGTTGAATGCCTACGTTTCGACATATTGTTGCAGCACACGCATCATAAACATTGCATGGGAACTGATCATAGTCAAATGCATTAGGCCAGAAATACCATAGAAAAACCGCCAAACGTCTTCCAACACGATTTGGAACGGGTGTGTACACGCCCTGAATCGGTGTCTATTGAATTAACAGGGGTGTCTACATACCCTGAATTTACCAACAAATGATCTAAAACTCAAAAGAAATTGAAGGGAAACGCACTTGGTACTGCATTAGACCGTCAGTACGCCGGCGCTCGTCGTCGTCGCTGTCGGCCATTACTTCGGAATTGGATTTTTCGAATCTCAAAGTGGAATCCTTCTTGCCTAGTAACGACTTTCGGACACTCGGTTACTTTGTTACAGCGGAATAAAAAGACGGAACGAAACAATTGTCAGCAAACTTTTAGAAGCGACTCCACGAAATTACATTTAACGCAAGACGCGTATAGCACGCAACACGCAGCACACAGAAATCTAAGTTCATTGTACCATTGTACAATTGTACCATCGCGCGAGAAAGCACCCCATAATATTTTAAATGCGTTGACTCTCGATGCTCAACTGTTAAATACTAAAACACACGCCACATTTCTTTTTTACAATTTCCTTTTAAACTTCGGCTTCGGTACGCACGCGCGCGCGCACGGTCACACAAACGCACAGACGTGCACGCACGTGCACAGCTCCAGGCAGGCAGGCACGCACGCGCGCGCGCAGCAACGTAGACTCGCGCGCGCTCGCACACGCACGCTCGCGCGCACAACGACACACACACACGAGCACATGCACGCGCGCGCGACGCGCAGCACGCACCGCGCAGGCACGCAAGACACGCAAGCATGCGTTGACTCTCGATGCTCAACTGTTAAATACTAAAACAACAAAACTCACACACAATAGGCTTAGGCAAATAGGCTCAGGCTTGGGCTCAGGCTTTAGGTTTAGGTTCGTGCCTGTGGTGCGCGCGCGCGTGTGCGTGTGTGTGCGCACACGCGCACACACAGTGCTGTCTGTGCGGCGCCAAGTTGCCCGCCCAAGACTGCCATCTGCAACTGCAACGCCTGTGTGACAGGTGCTGCACTGCTTGGAGTGTGCCAAGGGAGAAGTCGAGCACTAGCAGTGTCTTTTAGGTTAGCGTTCAGACGCAAACGTTGACACGATAAACTCGTCGACCAGCTCTCCAGCATGCGCTTTCTGCCGGCCGTTCGACTCTCAGGCGTGGCTGCCAGCGGCCCAGCAGCGGCGCCTTTCCTCGTCCACCAGGCAGCACCGGCGGTTGTCACCGCCGTCCGTTCTCAGTCCTCCGACGCTACCCCACCCAGCGCATTTCCACATCCTCCCGTCAATTCACGTGCCTGCGTGCCTGCGCGCCTGCGTGCGTGCCTGCGCGCACGTGCGCTACCCGTATTTCTCCACAAACTTTGTGAATTCCGATTCCGTGACTGGCAAGCTATTGTTGTCCCACCGCGAACAGATTGCGCGTCACTTTGGAATTTACTTTTGAACGCTGATTGTAATATGTAGATCTGCCTCGTTCGAGAAGAATCTCACGCTAAGGCTACCCATACGATGTTGGGGAAGAGTCGCTTGCCTGCTGTGTAAAACTTGGTGGCGCCGTTTGCTGTAGTGCTAGTCGCATTTGAAAGTTGAGGCTGCGTCGGTGTTTTAGGTGGGCTGTGAGCGTGTTAAAGCGTTGAAATGTAAACTGATTTTGTTGAATATTTGGTAAGGTCTCGTCACACGGACAACAACATCGAGACTTGATACATAATGGCCCACCCTGTACAACCACATGGGAATTGAGATAAAAAATTTATTGAAAGATTACATAAAATCAACCTGTTGAAAAAGAAATGTGGCGTGTGTTTTAGTATTTAGCAGTTGAGCATCGAGAGTCAACGCATCTAAAATATTATGGTGTGCTTCTCTCCGTACAATGGTACAATTGTACAATGGTACAATGAACTTAGGTTTCCCCAGCACACTGGGAATATACGGTGTCAGTTAAATGCAGCACACGTTAAATGCAGCACACGTTGTATGTGATAAAGGATGCAGGCACGCAAGCAGGTAATGTATGCAAGCAAGTTGACTTCCGCGGCTTTTTCTTGGTTTAAGGTTGGGCTTTGGCTTAGGCTTTGCTTAGGCTTAGGTTTTTGCTTAGGCTTAGGCTTTGCTTAGGCTTAGGCTTAGGTTTTTGCTGAGGCTTTAACTTAGGCTTAGGCTTTGCTTGGGCTTAGGCTTAGGTTTTTGCTTAGGCTTTAGCTTAGGCTTAGTCTTAGGCTTAGCCCACGAAAGTCGACTTGTTTGCATACTTTACCTGCCTGCATTCTTTATCATATACAACCTGTGCTGCATTTAACGTGTGCTGCATTTAAGCGTAACCGGAATATACCAGTTACGCTTAAATGCAGCACAGGTTGTATATGATAAAGAATGCAGGCAGGTAAGGTATGCAGGCAGGTCGACTTTTGCGGCCTAAACCTAAGACTAAGCCTAAGCTAAAGCCTAAGCAAAAACCTAAGGCTAAGCCGCCAAGAAAAGCCGCGGAAGTCAACTTGCTTGCATACATTATTTGCTTGCATGCCTGCATCCTTTATCACATACAACGTGTTCTGCATTTAACGTGTGCTGCATTCAACTGACATGGAATAGGTTATGGTTCATCGAATATGCCCGCGTTACATAAAACACCCGACCAACACGACCACCACGACCAACACAAGCCTAAGCCGAAACCTAAGCCTAAGAATAAGCCTAAGCCTAAGCAAAAGCCTAAGTTTAAGCAAAAGCCTAAACCTACGCCTAAGCCTAAGCAAAAGCCTAAACCTAAGCCTAAAGTTGTGGGCTCGCGTGCATGTGTGCTCGCACGCGGCGCGCACGTGCTGGTGCGTACTTGTGTGCGCGCGCGTGCAGATGCGTGCATGCCTAAGACTAAGTCAAAGCCTAGCCTAGCCTAGCCTAGCCTAGCCTAAGCGAGCTGGCCAATTATGTGCGAGCCGCTCAAAACACTGCTGCTAGTTATCCTCACTGCGTTGTGTCACACTGCGCTGTGCTTGCTGCGTTTTTCATAAAAAGTGCGAGACTGGGGGTTGGGGGGTTGGGGGGTCAGAATACAGCAGGGCTTTTCGTTTCGCATGCGTGCAATACATGCAATGCATGCTGCAATGCATTCAGAGCCGATGTCTTAACGCAGAGACCAGGGCGACGTTCTGGTACGTCAGCCGAGACAACGCACCCGTTTCTACTAACAACCCGTGCCCAGCCTTTGTTGTCCGCGATTTCTACAGTTTGCCTAGACGTAGGTCTGCGCTTTGCCTTACGCTAGGTCGGCGCACACGCGCACTAACGGGCAAACGTTTACACAAACACGCTTCATCTTCTCTTCAAGGCAAAAAGTCAGTTCTCTCGCCGCCCACTGGACACCATTGCAGCGGGTATACAGTGGCGTTCGCGAGTCAGAGTGATGGTGTTGGTGACTGATGGGAGGCTGTGGTGCGTGTGAGCAGCTCAGCAGCAGATCCACTCGCGAAATTACGAGTGAGATACGCCTGTCCCTCAGCTGGCTTGGGAGCAGAGCCAGTTTGGTTGTCGTTCGCAAGCGACCCCGGCACCAGCACCAACGGCGCCCTGTTTGGCAACTGCTGCTTGTGCGTCATTGACTGCCGTTGCTGGTTTATGCTGATCCATTTCCAAAAAGCAGATAGTACTCGTAGTCGCTGCAATCCTGGGAAAATTTGCTGACGACAAAAGTGCGAGCAACAGAGATTAAGGAAAAATTTGCAGGTGGCTGCAAAAAAAGGTGAATATGTGACGCTATTTTGTTAAAGTCCAGTTTGAAAAAGAGGGGTATCAATTAAGGCATGCCTCATATATGTATAGCCACTTATGCTTTGCAGCTGATCAACTTCAGTTTGAACAAACCGTGTATAAAAACCGAACCAAACGCAGCAACACGTCACATATTCGGCATTTTTGTGTTCGCGTGCATGGAAAGGAGGAGTGGCAATTATAGGACCTAACTGGACTGGAACACCCTGCATTCACATATGCCGCATGACTAAACGCCACGTGGTTGCGAGACAGACAGGAAGGACCCCAGGGTGTTGCACATGGACCACTATGCAGACGCAAGCACGCAAGCACGCACGAATGCACGCACGCACGCATGCACGCAAACACGTTGCATAGGAGCAGTGCGTTATTGGGTGAAATGCCAAAAAGGAAATGACGAATGTAGCCAGTACAGCCAGCCAGCCAGTATGTATATAGTACCTACACATCACTAACTGAACTGTAGTGGCAATCCACATCTCACAAATGTTAGCAAGGTGCCGATTATTTATGTAGGAACTTTGGCTGTGCCAGGTCGATGGTAATGACCAGAAGATAGATGAGATGTGAAAGGATTGCTGTTGTTGCGTTTTGGGTGAGTGAGATGGCTCACACAAAAAAATGCCGAATATGTGACGTGTTGCTGCGTTTGGTTCGGTTTTTATACACGGTTTGTTCAAACTGAAGTTGATCAGCTGCAAAGCATAAGTGGCTATACATATATGAGGCATGCCTTAATTGATACCGCTCTTTTTCAAACTGGTCTCCAACAAAAGAGCGTCACATATTCACCTTTTTTGCAGGCGCCTGCAAATTTTTCCTTAATACAGTGTTTTTTCGTAAGACAAACATCGATGCGTAAAACCTATACAGGCACACGCACGCACGCATGCAGGCATGCACGTACACATGCATGCACGTACGCACGCATGCATGACATATGTACCATGTATGACATATGTAGCATGTTTGGTAGAATCCCTCGAGTGCAGTAGGAGACACTCATCATATAGAACGCGCTAAGTGAACACGTTGTGAGCCTTCCCTACAAAGCGTTTTATAGGTTTGTAAAATCGGGCGATATCGTTGAATCTCTGGTAAACAGGAAGTTCGTCAAACCCGTGTGCGTGAATTGATGAACCGATCTATCTATTTCGTGATGTGACGTGACGCGGTTTGGGTGTGCAATCGGCCTCCCCCCATTGTCGCAATGGTGTACGGCTTTACGCTGTGTAATGGGTTGTCCGAATAAAACGTCCAGTCCAGTCCAATGTGAGCATAGGTACACATGTATTTTTCATTGACCAAAGTTGTGCACAACTAATTGTCATGCAAATGATAGAAAGCAGGATAACCTATCAGCAAATGGCACAGCATGCAGAGAAACTACAAACAGAAGCCACTGCGGATAATTGTGTGTGTGTGCGTGCGTGCGTGCGTGCGTGTGCAGTTGTGCTATTGCTGCATCGTAGCATAGTGATGTAAAGAATCAAAATGATCGCTATAACTAGGCGGTCAACTTTTGTGTTTTAGCCGAAGTGATGCGACGTACCCACATCGAGTTTTTTTGTGAAGCTGCCCATTTGAAGGTGTGCGTGCGTGCGTGCAGATCTGCAGCGCCATATTCGTGCGTTGGAGCTTAGTGGTGTAAGGAATCAAAATGATCTACACGTGGAGGCGGTCATCTTTTGTGTTTAGCCAAAGTGATCCGAGCTACCAATATCGATATTTATCAATTATCCCGGAAGTGAAAATATTTTGGTGCGTCGGAGCGTGTTGGCTCCAAGGAATGAAATGTTCAACATCAAAGGGCCATCAACTTTAGTATTGATGTTTAGGCCATCCGACCTAACCACACCGAAATATCGCCAATTCTCGTTATCGGTATAATGGTGGGAGGCATTTTGGTGCATCCAATTTGGTCCACTTGCTGAAACTGGTCAAGATCACGTCTGGGCGATCAACTTTCCCCATTATAGCGAAGCTCTGCGATGCACCGTTAAAGAGCCTATAGGGCACGGAACTTTCGGCTGAAATTTTTAATTGCTAATATCTCATTATCAGTGATGAAGTTTTAGGTTCAGTGACTTGGCATAGACTTCTCATAAGAAACTGTTCAAGGAAATCAAAAAAAAATTGGGGTTAATTCGTCACTTTTTCGAGATTTACTCTTTGTGGAAACCACACCAAAAAAACGACTATGTCCTGAAAAACGCATAAAATCGGCGATATCTCGAGTTTGGTATGACGCAGAGACGATTCCTTTGGTACACAAAATTGCCATCATGGTTCGCTTACACATGCCAAGTTTCATTCCAATTGTCCACGGCACTAGCGAGTGGCGTCTCCAAAAACTGGGAGGAGAACACGAAAAAAAAAAGACACTTTTCGGGAACATTTCCCGCCAGCCCCTTAACGCGCAGCAATACTGCAACGCGCTGTGGCAAGTACGGTCCCCCGATGAGTGCGTTTCTTTTCACCCATAACGCGCCGAAATCGGTTCAGCCAATCAAAAGTTATAGGCGATCAAAAATCCGAATTCTCGCGCGCGCAAGTCGTCACATATTAGGGTTGTACGCTGACGCGTACACCCTGATTCTCGCGCAGTCTGAGTCTGTATACTGCGCATGCATCATACTGCATTTGCATGCTGCACGCGACCTTGCAGCTGACGCTTCTCATCACGGAAGTGCATGACAAAGGCTTCACCGCGCTTGGCTTTGTAGTAAAGCTGGATCAACTGGACAAATGCGGGCGAAAAGCCATTGGGCATTGGTTGGGGCAGCGCACAAACAGAAACGGCGATGACTGACACTGACACATAGATACTGGCCGATGCCGAATGGCGTGCCGTTCTCTCGATGACCCTCCTCCCAGTGCAAACTCATGTATTCTTCATGACTTAGCGAGCCAACAGGCATCGCTGGCGGCTTGGTCCATGACTAGTGATGGCAACCTACCTAGCTAGGTTACCTACCTAGTAGGTTACCTAGCCTTTTTTCGGCCTAGGTAACCTAACCTAACCTACCTAGCGCGAAAATCGAGCTACCTGTACCTAACCTACCTACCTAGATTTTGCCGTTACCTACTAGGTTACCTACCTAAGCCAAAATTTGTTGAGTCAAATAATGGATATGTGCAAACAGAAACATTCTGCTGACACCAGTAGGCCGACGTGGTCATTGTGTACATTTGCGGCATTGCGGCGGTCGGATTTGATTGGTTGTTGTAGCTACGTTGGCAAGAAGATCACTTCTTTGTCCACTGTGTCTCTGACGACACTTGCGATATTCATGTACATTGTAGTCCATTGGACGTCTACAGAATCTAAATAGTTTCACTTTGCGAATGCTCCTCAAGAACACCTACTGAATCGGTGCGTGGGCGGGTGGGTGACTCAAGACCAGACCCTCAAACTTGACGTGATAGATGGTACAGTACAGTGCTAGCGCGGCGCTAAGTCGCGAGCTGCTGCTAGAGGCGCGCCTTTCTCGACGCTGCGCGCCTCGCCCCTAATGAAAATGCACCAGGCGCGTGTCGGTGTGTTAGTCTGTGCCACTCCCAGCGAACGTGCGTGCCAGCGACAATGCGTGCCAGCTATAGTGCATGTCAGCATCTGTGCTTGTACGTGTTTTGTGGGTGCGTGCGTACGTGGGTGTGTGCATGTGCTGTGCAGGCGTTCTGAGTTTCAATGGACTCATCCCTATAGTGAACATACGCAAGGTGCGTGTCAGTGTGTAAGCAGCAATGCAGAGATAGTATTTGCGTATGTCTGTCCGTGCGTGCGTGCGTGCGTGTGTGCGTGCGTGAGTGAGGCGTAGATTTGGGCGCGTATTTTTTCAAACGTATTTTTTCAAAAAAATACACGTATTTTTTTTTGAAAAAAATACGTCGCTGCCTGTATCTTATTTTTAAAAAAATACGGTCGTAGTTGTAATCGTAAGGTTATAGTAGTAAGTCGGAGTCGTAAACCTGTATTTTGTTGAATCAACCTGCAATAGATAATAAAACATTTGTTGTTAATCAATGTACCTAACATTGAAGAGCATATGCGAGTTGTGTGGTACCAGGTAGACTTCTCACAAGACGATTTTTTACATCACATTACTCTTACGACGCTTAGGTTTTGCTTACGGTAGGTTTCGGACGCAGCGGACGCGGACACAACAATTAATTGGTTCTGCTAGCTTTTGCAATTGCTATCTCCTCTTCACGCACTCAATTTATTCATCGCGCTGGTCGCTCATTACTCCACTAACCTACCACTCACCCACCTCACACACGAGGGATGAGCATGGGCCTGAAGATCTCGGCCCAGCCCGGCCCACCAGATAGTCCGGCCCATCCCGGCCCAGCCCACGCGTCAAAAACCAGGCCCAGGCCCGGCCCGGCCCATCCAACTGCTCAAATTCCAGGCCCGGCCCGGCCCGGCCCATCCCAAGAAATAAGTACAGTGGTGCACTAAAATAAGTTGTACATGTACGTACGCCAGTTCGCGTTTTTTCACTACACATACACAGAGAATGGCGCTTCTGGCTTTACAGCTTCCAACCATTTTTTGGCCTCAAGATTGACCGTGTTTGTCAATTGAAGTTGGCCGCTCACAAAGGGTTTGTTGAGAAAAAAAAGGCGCTGCCCATGTCTGATGTATTATCTATCGTCGCCAAGCCAGTGATGTAGAGGCGGCGCCTGGAGGGCGCCGAGCTGGCAGTCGTCACGAGCGCCTTGCTCGCGATGGACGTGAGGCTGGGCTAGCGCCAGATGCTTATGCCTTTTAGTACTACGTCGTCGTCGTCGCTTCACGTCTGTTGTCTGCTCGTCTGTGCCTCACGGTCTAAGGGCCGTGACGACAACGAAAACGGCAACGGCGACGACGACGGCAACGTCGCGACCAACGCGCTAGATTAACAGTGAGACGACGCCGTCACGACGAACTTTTAGGCGCACTCGCGTCCTTAATGCCTCCTTTCTGCTGAATAGTCGCCGTTACTTACAATATGCATAACATACAATGTAGATTCCTATGTTTCAGCCAGGAACGTCCGGCCCGGCCCGGCCCACACCCCCAAAACGCAGGCCCGGCCCGGCCCGGCCCACAGGATGGGCCTGGGGATTCCGGCCCAGCCCGGCCCATGGGCCGGGCTGGGCCGGGCCGGGCCGGGCCGGCCCAGCCCATGCTCATCCCTATCCACACACACACACACACACACACACGTGCGCACGCACACACACACTCCTATACGTCCACTTGCGTGCTTGCGCAGTTTTACAGCGTTTGAGCTACTGTATGTACCGATTTCTAAGCTTTGGACACTTCGCTGATGACTTACTATGATGCATGGTACATGTACATACGTACTCTTAAAAAATACAAAAGATGCGTATTTTTTCAAAAAAATATCGTATTTTTTCAAAAAAATACGTCGATCCATAGTCAAAACTTATTTTTCCCAACTCTAGTGAGGCGTGAGTGCGTGCGTGTACACATGCTCAGAGTCCCAATGGGCTGTTCTCTAAAAATGTGGCACTGCAGAAAGAACATGCATAGGCTATGCTATAAAATGTACCGTATGTGCAATTGTGCATTGCACACATGAAGCAGGAAGTGCACATTTGCATGCACTTGGTAAGCACTGCCTATACTCATTAAGACACGCTTTTTCTAAGAACCAGACATTGGGAGACAAAAGCGGACATTTTGCCCTGAATTGCTTCGATTTGGCTCAAACTTGGCTACCAGGACCATCTTTTGACGCTGATCACGAAAATCAACTCCGTTTTTCGATTTTCAAAATATGTGGCGAGAAATTTGGATTTTTTCGTTTTTTGGCAGTAATTTCAGTTTTTGCTTTCTACAAATTGTTTTGTGCAGCGGATCGAAAAACTAAATACATTTCTGAAATCCTCATCAAATTCTGCATCTAACAGGCCCTTCATTTCGCGCAAATTTTACAGTCGTGCGTTTTAGAATTTTTGATTGAAATTTTGGCGGTTGTTAATTTTTGCGGTTTTTTGCGATTTTCTCAATATCCGCGGGGTTGTGCATCTGGAGACAATAACCACTCGAAAGCCCATTCAATTCCGCGTCGAATCACGTTAAAATATTTAAAATCCACGCTCGCAGTAACATGAAGCGAGCGCTCAAAGACGGTGCACTCACAGGCTGGCAAAAACAAACTTTTGCTCATAACTCATCTCAGCAGCTGCAGAGCTAGGCACCATTGTCCTACATAATCTCCAGTTTTACAGGGGGTCACTGGACGTGCAGTTTCCGCTAGTTGCGCTTTTGAAAATGCAACAAATTTGAACTGAATCAATTTCAGTCAACAGTTCATTATGATCTAATCTACATTTCTTGCTCCTTTGGCCAATTCGCTGCTCTGCCTTCTTCTTCCACTTGCAGATGCCCTTGCAGCAGCATTGTCAGCAGCTTGAAGCACTTTCCCCACACTGTTCTCTAATGTCATGTACATGAGGTCATCCTAAAATGTGTAGCATAATTGGGATATAGTCTGTTTGCTTTTGTGATTCAATCTTATACTCTAATCGCCCTGTCCTTATGTTTGTATGTGTGTGGGTCCGCACCTGGATCTCTGGAAGGAGGGATGGTGGGAGAGTGGTATATGTGTTGTAGTAATAGTCGGTAGGTGGTGACGTGCAATTGTACTCGGTGGTCCTGCTGTACTTCTCTATGAAAAGATATGCAGGGTTTCTATTGCTACTGGTGGCTGGGGTCTGGGGTAGGAGCCAAGTGGTGGGGCACGTAGGCCTCGACTAGCGTAGTGTACACGCCAAGTTTCAGACCCGCCGCCCTACAGATAAGAGAGAAATAAATTTTTGAAATGTGAATTTAAGTAACAAAAATCGATCTCTCAACACTGGGTCAATGGAGACTGGGGAGAACTGTGGCGCGATAGTCCCAGTGTACCAAGGGAGCGCAGGCAATCTGTGAGAAATCGGTACGGTTTGGTTGAGTTCAAGGTCGTGATCGACTTGAACGTCGTTGAAGACCATGTACTGGTCAGAGTACGCCAGCGCCAATTGTTAGAGAACAACCAATTAGGGCTCTGAAGCAGGCTCGCACGAACGCACAAGCGCGCACGCACGTGCACGCACGCGCGCGCGCTACTGAGAGCCGAAAGTGTGTGATCGCCTTGTCCTTTACTATAACCGCCGTGTCTGTCTGTCTGTCTGTCTGTCTGTCCGCACTTTCCCAGGAAGCTGGGCGGGCCCTGGAGGGGTGCCTTATGGGTCATTGTGGTAGTCCCCTCTCGGTGACTTGCAATTGTACTCGGTGGTCCTGCTGTACTTCCCTATGAAAAGATATGCCGGGTCTCTATTTCTACCAGTGGCTGAGGGCTGGGGCGGGAGCCAGGGGGTGGGGCGCGTAGGCCTACGCAAGCGTAGTCTACATGCCAAGTTTCAGACCTGCAGCCCTCGAGACAAGGGAGGAATAAATTTTTGAAATGTGAAATTAAGTAACAAAAATCGATTTCTCAACACTGGGTCCATAGAGACTGGTGAGAACTGTGGCGCGATGGTCCCAGTGTACTAAGGGTTTGTATGGACTTAGTCCAGGACTGATCCGATTTGGGGAAGTCCAAGGTCGTGATCGACTTCAACACCAAGTCCGTTGAAGACCATGTACTGGTCAGAGTGCGCCAGCGCCAAATTGTTAGAAAACAGTCCAGTGGGACTCTGAGGCACGCACGCACGCACGCACGCACACATACGGATTTTTTGAGATGTGAATTTAAGTAACAAAAATCGATTTCTCAACACAGAGTCAATGGAGACTGGTGAGAGCAGTGGCGCAATAGTCCCAGGGTACCAAGGGTGTGCACGGACTTAGTGGAGGACCGACCCGATTTGGTGAAGTCCAAGGTCGTGATCGACCTCAACACCCAGTAAATTGAAGACCACGTACTGGTCAGAGTGCACCAGCGCCAAATTGATAGAGAACACTCCCTTGTGACTCTGAGCACTCGCACATGAACACACACACACACACACATGGTATGGTCGAGAGCCACTAGGAGACCATGATGAAGATGGTCAGCAACTTACTGCCCAATGCCTTCTGTGTGAACACCACTGCACACAAGTAATGTCGTGCCTCAAAAGGTAATACAACAAGATTATGCCATCATGATGTACAAAGCAACACTGGAGCGCCCGAGACTACAGAATGCCCCGAAACGTCATCGAAGAAACATTTACAGTTATTGAAGGTGAAGGGCAAGCAGATGTAAAAGAGGGTTATCAAACTTGCCGAGAAAGGTGGGCAGGCACTTCATGTTCGGTGCAGCAGCACGAGGCCATTTGAAGCGCTAAAGCTGGCCGATCAGATTCGTTCAATCATGCAATCAGAAAAAGTTATCGGAAAATGGGTGAAATTGGATGGAACTGTTCAGCGAGTGTAAAGACCGATTCTCCTTCAAACTAGCTGTTACATGGCGCCAACTGGCCAGTTTTCGGGTCAAAGACGAGCCATCAAAAGCAAAGAGTCCTCTCGAACTGTGCGGAGATCAACCACCGAAAGGCTGTGATGCCGATCTGGACGAGGAAACACAGTGAAACTCGAAATTAGGTGTCTACTAGCGCGATGCGCGCGCCTTCGGCGCGCGCTCAGGTCGCTCGCCGCTTTGCGGCTGGCCGGACGAGGACGGGCTCGGTGCTGCGCGCCTCGCTTTGGTCTGCTGTTTGGACGCTCGCCCCCAGTGAGATACGTAACTGAACGAAGAACAACGACAT